>JAVIWB010005837.1:600000-822460 GCA_031893035.1 Dermolepida albohirtum
TCGAGATCAGATTAAGTTACCCTCTCACGTAAAACGCGTCCGCTCTCTATGTCGTCCACCACTCAACGCCTAGAGATTATTTAGCTGACAAGGAAAATTTAAATATGCCTAAAATATATTTTAGTACGTCTTCATTTGACATAGAACTTAATATTGTGGCCTATTAGCATTACATTTCAACTGCGATAAAAGCAAAATAATCTAATACGAAATTGGTCAATATTTCTGGCATTTTTTTAACGACTTTACAACTTATTTCTGCCAGAGTCATAGAGGAAATGCATAAAATAAGACATTTACCATATTAACATAAAGAACGGTCCCCTTAATTCGCTGTGACGACCGAGCTGGCTGTACATCGCGTGCTTGACGACCATCTAGACCTTCTCCACGGATCGACGGAACAATTGAAAGCACAACACGGTACCGCCGTCACTCGGAAGTGTTTAGAATCACTGGCCTTATCTCCAGATTGAGATAACGTACGCTAATACGTTAAACTAACCGTAAGTGCTGGCAAATTACTTCCAGACACAGTAGGAGCATACATTTTACTACCCCGTTGGTCGAGAGACCAATCGAGTCTATTAGATATACACCTATATTCAAATGATATACGACTGGTCGTTTTATTCAGTAATTTACGGTCCAATACTGTAAAGGAAATGAGCTAAAAACTTTTTAATGAGCAGTCTATGACTTGCAAATTCGTACTGGAGCAGTTTTGCATAAATACTAGGGGGAAAGGTATTATTAGTTGAGAAATTTTAGTTTCATAACCCTACTGGTGATACTGGGAAATTTGTAGTTAATTCTAAACAAAAATGAAGATATATTTAAAGAAGCTGGTATAGCAGTTACATCCATTTCTATAAAAATAAGTTTTTCAAATTTTTTACGAAAAAAATCTCTATTTTTTTTGCAATTCTTAGAGTATTTTAACCCTGTATTTTTGACAAAGCGACGCAGTGCTTCATAAGGCTGTTATCTTCATCGTATAGCCACTCTATTTTACCCCAACTGGCAACCAGTTGTGATGATATTTGTACTTAACAATACCCAGCATTTATCACAGATTAGTGCTAGGATTGAAGATACATATGAGGCATAAACCTAAGACACACATTTGGAATCATTGTTGTCTTAACAAACATGAAATTCGCTTAGGTCTTGCGACACGTCAAAGAAAACGTAGATCATGCATATCGCTAAGGTACACAACACAGTGATTCTCGACTTTGGGGTGCGTCTCACTAGGGGGTCGCGGTAACACTAAATGGGGAGTGCAAGCATATTGACAAAAAATAAGAAAAAATGTAATTCTTTTTCGAAAGTTGTTTAATAACTGAAAAGAAACCAGTCAAGTACATTCTAACATAAATTGCAAATAAATTTAATAATTACACAGGCCAATCATGAAAAAACTTTTTTTATTAATTTGGCTCCCCTTTATGTTTTTTGACGTGCTGAATCTGAAAATGAACTTTAAAATACCACAGGACGTAAAGTTTCCTCGCATGTTTACGTTATTTATGCATTGGGGTGCATTTAAACAAGTTGTTTTGAAGCTTTTAGGCAATCAGAAAGACCCTAATTACGAAAATATAATGCAAAATATGTTGAAAACATTTCTAGAACTTGGATGTAACATGAGTGTGAAGGTGCATTTTTTACACTCACATTTAAATTTTTTCCCTGTGTGTGAGGAACAATGGGAGCGTTTCGATCAAGATATAAAGGAGATGGAGAAACGGTATCAGGGTCGTTGGAATGTCAACATGATGGGAGATTAATGTTGGACCCTTCTACGAGCAACTCCAGAAGCATTATATAAAAGGAAAAGCTACACTCGAACTTTTACTGTGAAGAGGTTGAGGAAATACAAAACTTTAGATTAATAAGTAAAAAACTGTCATTTAATATATTAAGTAATGGAACTGATGGTGCTCTGCGTTATATTGGCTTGTAGAAAAGTAGTTCTTCTATTGCTGACGTCTTTATTGCTATCTGTTGCTCCAGAAAGCTGTATTTAAAACAGTTTGTACTGCTCTATATCTTCAGCTATATCGCCAATTTGACGAGCAAGTATATCGTATTATATTGGTATGAACTGCAATTGTTTGACAAAATTATCTTCAAACATAGTTTTGGCGATCTCAAATGCAGCTAGCAGAATTAGTTCTTCGCTAATGGTGTGATGGTGATCTGGCTATTTTATGTGAAACTTCATAAGAGGCAAGTAAAGCTTTCTCATTCACAGACTAAGCTTTTTCGAAAATCGATATTTGCTTTTCACATGATTTTAATTTTAATTCGAATAATTTTCGGAGTTTGTTAACCTAGTCACTACGAACTGTTTCTAAATGTTGTTTAAGTTTGTTAGGCTTCATGCTTGTCTGCTGCTAAAAATTATTGAGCATTGATACAGAGGCTACACTTCATTTACTTCAGCGCTGGAAAACTCAAAGTTCAAGTTTGTTTGAGAATATTTTCTTGATTTTTTCTGAAACAAAGCTCCTCTGTGTACTTACGTGTTGATGCTTGGCTATCGTCTAATTCTCGCAAACGCACTCATTTAAAAATTTGTTCGCGATTCTATATAAATCATGGATAAATTTTGTAAAGTTGAGAAGCATTGACTTAGCAATAAAAATATGAAGACGGATGGAAAATATTTTTGTTTCGTTCTTTCTAGAGCTTATCAGCATCATCGTATTTGGTAAAATAATTCTCAGTAATTTTAAATAATCAATCGATCTCATTATGTGCTGGGGTATTGGTGAATATTTTGTCAATACGGTTAAAGGCTATGGAGCGGCGAAAAACTAACAATTACCGCGGAAAATAACGCTTATTGATGTATTAATGTCGTTAGATGAATTAATATTCCATAATCGATAATATCGCATTAATATTTATTAAAAGCGACGGAATATACTGTCTTTATCTAAATATGTAAAGGTAAATTAATTGAATATTATAGTTGTTCCTTTCTACGAACCCTTAAAAAAGGCCACAAGTTAATATCACGTGATATAATCAGTTTTTGAGTACTCGGGATTCGGTAGCAGTAACAGAAGGGCTATTATTAATAAAACGACCACAGCGGTACAGTTATTAGCGGTAACTGCTGAAGCACCCCATTGTGTAACCCCTTCTGGGACGGCTACTTCAAATAAATTACGACTTCCAACGATCCTTCGCCTCTTCCCTCCCTTTCCCCCCTTCGTCGTCGCCGTCCCGTGCCCCAACTTCAGTTCGATGGGTTTCCATTTACCCGTTCAAATTCATAAATCAAATCTCTTGAAATATCTCATCTCTAATGATTTTATAGCATGGTTAGCATTGCTCTTTCGTTCTTTCTCTCCCTTTCTCTGTTGCTTTAATGCGAAGTACGCGAACGAAATTATTGAAAATGTAAATTGGTTTTTCTATTTTACCGTCATCTATGATATAATAGAAATGAAATAAGAGATTGGGTGGTACACATGAAAGTCGTGTCCCCACATCATGAGATTATCTAACTGATAAATAATGTGTTGTAAAATGCTTCAGTAAACACGTATTTGCTTGACAGATATTATAATTTATTGCAGATGAAGGGTAGTAATATCGCTCGAAAGGTCTTTTCCATTTGTATGTTTCTATTTATGTCAGTTAAATAGAGTTTGAAATCGAGAGTTTCAGAGAAATGTTTCCACATTTTTTTAACATTTTTAAAAATATTTTTTATGTCTCCACAACAGAATAGTAAAAGAAAACAATGTAAGAATGCATTTGTGGAAGTTTAATAAGTGAGAAAAAGAAGGTGAACACTATTCTATGCTTTTACAATTTACTTTTTTTTCATTTTAAATGTCTCAAATTTTCCATAGTATACATACATAAAGGAACCGGACTATTTTCTTTTTATTAAACACCAATGGGGCTATCTCATAGCGTCCAGCAATATAAAGGGTTTTCCAATAAGGACTTGACAACTTTTTTTCAAAATAAAATGCAGACCATTTGAGATATTTCAAAAACTTTATTATCGGGTTGAAGTACAATCAAAACATTTATGAATGGAAGTCGACTTCATATGGCCACCGCGGACACGTTTGCAGCGGTCGATTCGTTGGACCCAATTTTCGATGACTCGGCCACACAATTCGGCCGAAACGGCTGCTATTTTGCGTTCAATGTTGGCTTTGAACTCTTCCAACGTTGTCGGCTTGTTGGCATAGACTAATGACTTGACGTAGCCCCATAGAAAAAAGTCTAGAGGCCTTAAATCGCACGAACGAGGCGGCCAATCGACTGGTCCATTTCTTGAGATAACACGCTCATCAAACTTAGTCTTCAATAAATCGATTGTAACGTGTGCACATGTTGTCCAAGTCCATATCTTCCAATTCGAGCCAAAGATAATCGGTAATCACGGCGCGATAACTATTACCATTCACAGTAACGTGACGATCATTATCGTCGACGAAAAAATATGGCCCTATGACGCCGCCGGCATGCAAACCGCACCAAATAGTTATTTTTTGTGGATGAAGTGGTGTTTCATGAAGCACATGTGGATTTTCACCCGAAAAATAACGCATATTTTGCTTATTGACGAACTCATTGAGCCAAAAATGAGCTTCGTCACTGAAAATGATTTTGCGATGAAATTGATCATCTTGGCGCATCTTTTCCAGAGCCCAATCGGAGAACGTACGTCGCTTCAAATAGTCCATCGGCTTCAATTCTTGAGTCAGCTTGATCTTGTATGGGTGTAAACCAAGATCCTTACGCAAAATTCGCCATAAAGTGGTCTGGGCGATGCCCAACTCTTGAGAACGCCGTGGAATTGACTGATTTGGATCATTTGCTACGGACGTTTCAACGGCAGCGATGTTTTCGACACTTCGACCAACCCGTTGTCTCACTGGCACGGCAAGATCACACAACGAATATGTAGACTCAAATTTTTGCACTAAACTTGTTACTGCCTGTCTACTAGGGCGAGAATTATGACCGAAAATCGGAGTTAACGCTCTTAAAGTAGAGGTCACCGACTACGAATTTCTGTAGTAAATTTTTATAATTTGCAGACATTGTTCGTTCGTGTACTTTACCATGATGAAAATGTTAAGTTTACTGAATAAATTGACAGTGACAGTTCGATGATTAGTGAAAGGGTGCGTTCACAAATTGAATTAAACGTTGACAAGTCCCTATTGGAAAACCCTTTAGTTTATCATAAAGCCAAGCCTATCACCTCATCTTGCTTTTAAGAAAAAAGTTGTAGTAAATCGCGATCAATGATTGTCCGCTCTGGTTTGTAGACTTATGTGAACTTTCTCTATAGTTTCTTCTTCATTTTGGCTTCCCCATTGCAAGTTTTCGCTACTTCTGTCGCTGACATTTCGGTTTCATTTGCATGAGACATCCTCAGGCCACGATATACAGTACAATACAGTTTGTAAAATAAATAACAAACAGCTCTTTCGAACTATTAATAAATTTTTGAATAGCTTCTAGGATTATTTCTTATTTACGTTCAATATTCTTAGTTTGTAGTTATTTCTGTTGCGCAAAATACCAGCATTGTACGACAAGAAGATCTAGACCTACGATTTTCTTCTAGTTTTTGAGGTTTAACTTTTTCAGAATATCAGTTTTTAGTTGACATTTTTACATTAATCTTGAAAGTCCATCGGCTTACAAACGCTCGATGCAATCTAGTCAGACGATTTGTCTGGATGTGTAATTTCTTCTTCTTCTTCTTCAAGTGGTCTCTGCTTTTATTCGATCATAACTCTTGGCATAAAATAAAAGATAATTTGAAGTAGCCATGAAGCCTATTTCACTACGATCTTTTCAGATATATTGTGGTCTTCGTCACTCTTTGGATATGTCTGTTAAAACTAGCCTTAATTACAATTCTTTTAGCCTCTATTTGATTTTGATCACGTTTCACCAGCTTTTACATTTAAACCTTAAAAATTCCAGATCACTGATCAGCTCCCACCTTCTAACATCAGATGTATTTCCTTTACGCTGTTACCCCTCAGAATTATATGCATATTTGATTGTCTCCTACGTCTCACATATTCTTTTGTTTTTGAGGTTTGACACTTTTCCATACTGTTCATATGAGCAGCAATGGAAATACAGTCCTCGTGATTAAAGCCCTGCTTGAGCGGGAACGCTAAATGGACAAGAAGGTAATTTTGATGGTTGATTAACTTAATCACTTAAGGTTGATATATAACACCTTCCTACATTAATTTTCGGTTTCTGTATACCTATCTCGATAAGGAAGTTGTCATCATCAACAGATAAAGCCAAAACGTACCCTACAGTGTGCGTTTTGGTTTTCGACAGCACAGATCGTGTACGGAATTTGTTTCGTGCGGGCTTTTGCCGTAGTTTACCAGGTGCGACACTGTTTAATTATCTGCTGCTGGTGGCAACTTAGTTGTCGAAATACGTATATGAAATACAAAAATTAATCTGGAAAGGAGTTACATATACATATTGGGTCTGGGAAAAAGTTCGTGGCGTTTTTCCCGATAGATGGCATTGGTTGCCGATAACTAAAGAACAACAAGTCACAGCGACACCACCGACGGCTCGTTTTTTAGATGACCTTCCGAACGTTAGTTTGAGCGTAGAAACATTGTAATCGGTGCAGTGGTTGGAAAGTTATTCGCACTTGAAAATGGAGAAGAATAATGAGAAATTTCGCTATATTCTGCAATATTATTATGATAAGGGGAAGAACGCTGCGCAGGCTTGTGATAAAATTTGTGCTGTGTACGGTGAAGGTACTTTATCGAAATCTGTTGCGCGGAAATGGTTCGCTCGCTTTCGTTCTGGAAATTTCAATGTGAAAGATGAGTCACGCTCCGGTCGTCCAATCACTGAAAAATCTGATGAAATTCTTGAAAAAGTCCAACAAGATGAGCATATCAGCAGTGTCGATATTGGCATGGAGCTAGGCATTGACCACAAAACTGTTTTGAACCATTTACACAAAGCTGGTTACAAAAAAAGCTTGACGTATGGGTTCCTCATGAGTTGAGCGTGAAAAACATGATGGACCGAATTAACATCTGCGATGCGCTGCTGAAACGGAATGAAATCGAGCCGTTTCTGAAACGTTTAATAACCGGAGATGAAAAATGGATTACGTACGATAATCGGAAGCGTAAAAGATCGTGGATAAAGGATGGTGAGCCGTCACAAGCGTTCGCTAAGCCAACATTGACGCCAAAAAAAGTGATGCTGTGTGTATGGTGGGACTGGAGGGGAATCGTCCACTACGAGCTACTTCCAACTGGTCAGACGATTGATTCTCAACTCTACTGTGCACAACTAGAGAGATTACGCCAGGCGATTGAAAGAAAACGGCCCGAATTGATTAATAGGAAAGGTGTTGTCTTCCATCATGACAACGCCCGACCACACACTTCTTTGATGACCCGTCAAAAATTGAGAGAGTTTTGTTGGGAAGTTTTGATGCACCCACCTTACAGTCCGGATATAGCACCCTCTGACTATCATCTGTTTCGATCTCTGCAGAACTCTCTCAATGGAATTAAGTTGGTTTCAAAAGAAGCCTGTGAAAACTACTTGATTCAGTTTTTCGACCAGAAACCACAGAAGTTTTTCACCGATGGGATCATGGATCTACCAAAAAAATGGCGAAACATTGTCGATAATAATGGAGCATATTCGGTTTAAATGAATTCGTCCACGCGCCATGCGGGGACCAGTTGAATTTTACTGAAAAAACGCCACGAACTTTTTCCCAGACCCAATATATCAACCTTCAGTGATTAAAAACAAAATGAAAAAGAGTTGTACGCATTGTGCACTCAGGGGACCATTAAGTACCACATTGTGGCAGGCAACATTGCGTTATACCTTAGCTTGGGTTCCACTTCCCCGCCCCTCTCCCTATTAGCATCCAATATTCTCACCTCTATACTTTTATCTATTTCTAATTTTCTGAAAATCTATATTTCGCACGAGAAAGGCATAACTCATCTAATTACAACTCTTGAAGAATACAAAATATTTAATTTGTTGGGCTATCCTGTAGTTATTCATTTTATATAACATTAAACAGATTTACGAAGCTAAAGAAGAAAAATTATTTTTAATATTGATATTTAACACGTCACTCTTGATCGAAGGAAAGTAAACTTTCGCATTTATTTATTCAGAAAAATTGACGTTTAACAATTTGAATTAAACCATTACATTTACCAACAATAATAAACATTCATGTTTGAAATAAATGAATCTTGAATATTGAAAAATATTTTTCATTTCTAATAGAATGCATTATTCAATACAAGGATTATTCATGCATTTCCATACTAAAGTGTTCCTTGTTCAGAAATAATATTGTATTTTGATTTATGCAGTATTACTTGTCCAGTTAAAATTCTTCAATTTTCTATGGTTACAATTTGTATTATTAATATCTAATTGCATGTTCTTAAAAGGAATTAGAAATAATTTAATTTGAATAAAGTAATAAATTAATTTCCTTTACGTTTTCATATCTATGATTATCTTGAATAATAAAAAAAAATGCACGTTTAAGTTGACAGACTATAAGTTTATTTAATAACAAAACTGTACTTCTTTCTTCCAATGTAAAAGTAATGATTAAAATTGTATTATTAAAAGTACTTTTCATTACGGCAGACACGTAACTTGTTGTGAGTAAATAAGTGTTTAATACCAATGAAATAAATGAAGAAATATACGTAGTTACATTAAAGAATATCGAACCAAATTCAGCCAAATATAACATTCTTATTTTGTAAACTCTTTCTGGAAGTGTAATTGTACTCTACAATCTAATCTAATGCTATACTTATGAAGAAGAATAAAGCATAAAATGCACACTTTAGCTGTGTTATAACAATAATAACACTGCACAATAGCATTTCTGATGATTGGGTTATGTTACATGATATTAGTCCAATTTTTGATGACGATTTCAATTCCGTGATTGAAATTTCTGTATCAGCTCTAGTTAAAAAAATATGACACGGGTGTTTTTTTTTATAATAAAACACTATAAATTTCGAAATAATTCTAATTTATTTATTTCTTATAATGAAAAAAAACTTTCTCTTATATGATTTTCTTGCTAAAGCTGAGGGCAGAGAGCTATTCTGAATACTCCAACAATAGTCAGCCATCATGTGTGCGTTCCAGTAGGCCTGATAGCGTTCCTTCATGGTACGGAAGTCCTGGTGGAATCGCTCCCCCTGTTCTTTCACTTAGGTCCCCAAGATTGGCGGGCAAATAGTCCAGGTGGTTGTGAAGAAAGTGTAACTTGATGCTCATGTTACATCCAAGCCTTTGAAAGTGACTCATCAGTTGTTCGACGTGTTGAGAAAATTCAGAACTTTTCTTATTCCCCAAATAAACTCATTCCATGCCGTTTTCTCAATCTTTGTCATAGTGTTCGTAAAGTTTTAGTCTTTTATTAATGATCTTATTTGTGGCCCGTCAAAAATTCCCGCTTTTATCTTTTCTCTGTCAGCTTTTGCCTCAAAATGCATACGCTCTTCCTGTGAAGCATCAGCTGAGGTTCAAGTGATATTTTAGGACTCAAAACACGTCTATGTGCCAACCGTATAGAATGATATTCCCATTTGGCTCGATTTTTTCGGTTAATGCCAGTTATGTTCACCAAACAACTACAGTCGTCGTGGTGGCTCAAGGGTTCAAATCATAGTGGTTTCGTACCTAAAGCTATTCCTTTTCTTATTTGTCCACAAACGTAGAAACTCAACGCACGTTTTGCATACCTTTTGCGGAATCCAAGGCTTGTCTTTCATTTCCAGTGTGTGGCCAAAATAATTTTTGTAAGCCTCAATCACGAACGCTGCCATATTCAAACGGTATTCTTTAAATATATACTCTCCGCAAATGAAACAAAAATGATTTGGATCATTGACACAAATTCTTCTTGACGATGCCATATCAAATTATATTAAGAAAACTTAATATTTTCTTAATTACAAGCAAATTAACACACTAATGCAGCGATTTTTTCGTGAAAGCTATGTCTCGCAAACAAGAGCTGTTACAAAAAAACTGAGGGTATATTTGAAATCAGCGACATCAAATTAGTAAACATCACGTGATAAAAGTCAATCATCAGACAAAAGTTGCCATATTGTTGTGCAGTGTTATAGCAGTGATAATAATTTATAGAGGTGGAGATAACAAAGAGTGAATATTTAAAAAAAAAGCAGATAGAGTAAATAGAGTTGGCTAAGAAATTAAAAGCATCTGGACAAAAAAGATATACGCATACTACTAATTGTAATAAGAGCGACAGATCGAATCCTAAAAGAGCTTTTTGAGGAGCTATAAGAACTCAACATCCAGACTGACATTTATACGGAGATGCAAAAAACTGTTGTCCTTAAAACGTGTAATATTGTAGAATGTTTTCCCAACCAAGAGACGCCATGTAAAAACAATCACAGTAATCATTATTGTCTGTATTTTGTATTTTTAATTGTATAATTTGTATGTATATTAGTTTTTTAATAAATCAAGTAATGAAGCATTCCTCTCAAACCTACAACACAACCCGTATAGTTCGACGGCGTTCTTTGTTATGCTTGACGAGTGTTAATAGATCTCTTAACCGATTTTCGACATTAGAATACACTGGTACTATTATTAAATGTATTGTTTACAATATCAACATTTTACCGTACAGTGTTTTTGTTTGTAAAAGACATGTTAATAGCAAACAACACCGGCTAAATGCGCAACCTGATGTACCATGTTATATATTTCTATATGATATTATTTTTATGTCAAGTGTGCAATATTCCACAAAATATTGTAGACAATGAAGAATTTCGAAACTTTTGGAAGAAATACGTTCCGGAATGGAGATTACCAACAAGAGGTCAATTACAGTATAATTTTCCTAAGGTGAAAAACACGATTACAGATCATATAAAAGCAGAGATAAAAGATCAAAACTTATGGCTGACGGTCGATGAAATAACGGATATAATAAAGAATAGAATTTTAAATGTGTTAGTGTGCACTTTAAAAAGAGATGAGATTTTCTTGGCTTTTTCTTTTACTTTGTAGAATATTACAGAAGACAAACGCGGAAACTATAGTAGAAACTATAAAGCATACCTTTGGGAAGTTCAATATATTGGCAATCCAACTTGTAATGTTGGTTACAGATGGGGGTTCGAATATGGTTAAAGATGGAAAGTTACTAAAACAATTTTATCCTCAATTGTTTCATGTAACCTGTTTGCTCCATACATGCCATCTTGTAGCTGTATTTATTAGAAACGGTTATCCAAACACTAATTTATAGTTTCTACCAAAAACGTTTTTATTGAATCTCCAAAACGCATTCGTGAGTTTAAACAGGCTTGTCCGGACATTCCTCAGCCACCACAGTCGGTATTGACGAGATGGGGAACGTGGCTTAAAGCTGTTATATATTATGAACAATTTTTACACATTATTAAACCTTATTAAACCTAAAATTTCAGTAAATCAGCGGCTGGTTTCAGATACCAAAATCCATACTCAAATAGAGCAAATTTCCGAAAATTATTCAATTCTTTTAGATACTATTTCCAAATTAGAGAACACCAGACTGTCATTAAATGAAGCGCTAAATATAGTATATTACCTCAAAGCCTCGTTAGGAAATCTAACAGATAGTATAGGAAGATTAACAATCGATAAATTGTGGTGGTTATAAATAAAAATCCCAATTTTCAAACTATAGTGTGTATAGATAAGGGTTGAACTGAAAACTAGGAGTGCGAATATGATGCGAACGTCCTTTTTAAATTCGCGAACATCGCATCATTAGACGCAGAACGCCCTTTTTCCAAATACACGAATATATTTTCACCTCGCCGTAGGAGTATGATTGAGTAAGCACTGGAAGGCTTACTAATAACACAATAGTACAGCGAATTTTCGTGTCAATCTACATCAACAACACAAAAGCAACTTAAGTAGTAAGTAGTTAATAATAAACATTTATTATTTGTAATATTGATAGTAACTGAGGCGAACGCTGCTGCAAAAGCACTCGTTTCTGCAGCCTTAGTCCTTAATATATCAGAAAGGCAGTATTTGTGCAAAATCTAGATGCTTTCTCAAAGTAGAATTTTTAAATAATCTTTCGAGCGTAAGATTTAAATTAAACACACTGTATACTATTAATTTAGAAGTAGTGAGGAAAGTAAATCAATACTTGTATCATTCGGTTTTTGTACTAATAAAACATCTTAATGATGGTGAGGATTTTCGAAACTCTGACGTGATTAGATAGAGTTTTTCTTATTATAAATTAATTTTTTTAAACTATTATTTCGACTGGGCGTCTGCCAACGCGGTAGGCATTATTTAAACAGGATCTTGCTGAAAATGATTGCGCTCGGACTAGGCTAAAATCAATTATACCTTCCATGCTTACTAATTACAAATTACGCCATGAAGAATACAAAAATGTACAGCAATACGTCCATTTTAATTAAAGAAAAAAAAAGGGTATCTAATACCGTATTTCACCTATAGTGACTTCATAGTGTTTAAAGAGATATCTTTTTTCGTTTATGTAATTTTTTGATGCGCTCATTATTGCTCAGTGAACTGTTAACGCTGCTTTGGCCATTTCATGTTTTTAAATTATGAATTATCATCTTTGGCTTTCATTTCGCTCTTTTTCTCTTTTATAGAGAGCGTCCTAAAATTTATAGGTAATACACAATAATCGTTCTGAACGAGACAACAGAAAAACTATAATGAAACTTTAAAAATAAGAAAAAGCCTTTTTTCTGTTTGGTCATTAAAACTGTTTACTTTAAAGATTGGTAAATAAAGACTTAGTGAAAGTATACCGCTAAAAATTTATTTTATTGGCTGTAAAATTAATCAAAAAATTGGTCACAAATCTGTGACGTCCCGTTAAATTTAAAAAAAGTAAATATTTCAAGTTTTATACAACTTATCTTTCAAAATGGGGTTCTAATGATATACGGAAAAGCTGAAAATATACATATATTCATTACAGCAGGCTTGTTTTGAAATGTGTCCAAATTTTGAATTTAAAGAAAACTTGAAATTTCTTATTACTTCATCTGGTACGTAGACTTCCGCGGTCGTGGTCCATACTATCTGCTCCTGAGCTTCTGGTATAACTGCCGACATTTCGTACCCACTCGTATGGGACATCTTCAGCGCTCAACTACTGCTACTGTCTGTCGCACCGAAACAGTTTCAGTGCGCTTATCATGCGACGATATCGATCACTATTGACAGTTACAGCTTCACCAGCAGTACTTTCAAAGAAGTAAGGTCCAATTACACCACCTAACCATAGTGCACACCAAACAGTAATTCGTTTAGGATGCATAGGTTACTCATGAATAATTCGTGAATTTTCCTCACCCCAGATACGGCAATTTTATTTATTAACATAGCCACCAAGTTCAAAATGTGCCTCATCGGAAAACATTATTTTTTTGAGAATAATCAGCTGATTGTTCATTGATGAAATTGACAAATGAACGACGTTTTAAATGATCAAATGGCTTCAGTTCCTATGTTATTTGAACCTTATATGCCTTCAGAGCTAAACCCTTGTGTAAAATACGCCATGTTGTTGATCCACTAAGTCCAAGTTGTTGTGAACGTCGTCTAATGGACATTTCAGGATCTTCAGCAACACTTTCGTGAACCAAACCAATATTTTCTTGTGAACCACCACTACGACTGTATTTTTCACTTATTTGATCTTCCACGGAACCGGTCTCTTGAAATTTTTTAATAATTCGACTAACAGTGCTTTAAGATGGACGATTATGTTACCCATAAAATTTACGTAATTTTCTAAAAACTCTTTTCACAGAGCGCTAATTTTCCTAAAATAATTCAACAATTTGAACGCGTTGTTCTACCGTGTACAGAGCCATTTTTATAAATGTCCTACATCACACTTTTTAAATTCCCACATACCCAGACAAATTCAGTGCGCCATCTATATTTTATTTATTCTTTAAAAAAAAAACCGCGCGCTTTGAAACAGCCTTTATATTCTGAAATACGTAAACGATTTTCTCATGTATCGATATTAGTCACATCTAGGCACTGACTAGAAGAATATGAAAATGGTTCTTCGATAGATTCTCTGGCAACTTAAAGGTATGTTTATTTTGTATAGCCTTTTTCTCACTAATTTTTTTTCTTCAACAGATTTTCAAGGAATCTCTGCTTTTATTTTATTGGCTTCGATTGCAATATTCGTAAACTTTTACTAACTTAATTTATAAGTTCGTGTAGAATTCCAGGAGGATGTGCTTTCACTTCTTTTGATTTATTCCATTTTGCATTTGATGTAAATTAATTTTATATTTCACTTCATCTAATGCTGGTCTTATTATGCTACTAACTGATTTTGATTAAGGTTTAGTCCTTTTGAAATAGGCGTTGTCACTATCCGATTATTCTCTATGAGAGATCACCTTTAATTTTCAATCGTTCTGGTTATAATTTTAAAGTATTTAGCATACAAAATTGTTGAAATCTCTTATTTATATTGTATATATTATATTATCATAAGTTTAGTATACTTTACGGAGCTGCCATCGAAAATAAATGACCGATAAAAGAGTAAACAAAAAGAAATAATCAAACTTTAAGAATTCATAAAAGCCTCGTGGATAAAAAGCGATGAATTTCTACTAAAAGCGCTTCATCTTTTACATACAAAGAGAATTTTACACTGCATTAGCGGTTAAAATTGCCGACTTTAAACGTATAGAAGCAACTGTCGGCTATTGTTTGAAAGCATTTAGTCACCTAATTGTCGGAAGGCTCCCAGAAAAAAAAACTTGCTGACTTATCCTCTAGGCGCCAGCTGACTATTATATGGGCTTTCCGATGGCGTCCAATATTTTTGATCTACTCGCCGGGGCTCTGCTACTCTGCGCATATATGTTTTTGTAATGTACAAGTTGTAGTATGGGAAAGAGGAGCTATGTATGTACCTTCGTCAAAAAGTAGAAGGCGCTCTGGCACCCTATAATAACAGAGAAACGATACAACACCGATAATAACTTAATAATATTGTTTAGGTGTTTTTTTTAAAATGAAATTAAAATTAATATAATTAGAGGTGGGTGAATTATATAAGTTTAAGGATCTGAGATTGATTATTACTTTGTCTACTTTTTCTTCGCTTTAATTTCTTTACTAAGTAACCTGATTTAAAAAATTTGAAACTACAAAGCCGCTTTCCGCTCTTTTCTTCTACAAATACATTGAATAAATTAACAAAATTACTTCTTTTTAATTTTTAAAAATGTAATACAAACAATAGAAGTAGAACTATTATAATTTTGTAATTAAATAACAAAAAGAAGCTTTTAAATATACAGTCCGTCAATATGAAACTCTTACGCTCTCCAAATTATTGGATTTGGAAGTGTTTCACTGCAATGAGTTACCAGGTGTACCGTAAAGTCATTACCGGTTTTTTCGTAAAAAACTACAGAAACTACAAAACTAAGAAAATAGAAAAATTTATTTATTCAAAGTATTGGTCATATGATTCTTCACATCTTGCCCATCTTTCAGGCAATTTATGGACGCCATTCCGAAAAAACTGTTTGTACTTTGAGCAGAACCATTCATCGAGCAATTTTCTAACTTCCTCGAAACTGGCGAAGTGCTGCTTTGCAAGCGCGTGTCCCTTTGATGCATAAAGGTGATAGTTGAACGGAACAAGATCTGGTAAGTACGGTGGGTTCGATATTATATCCCATCCAAGTACTTTCAACGCTTCCTTGACCGGTTTTACTGTATGAGACGTGCCGTAAAACCACTTTACTGTATCTTCGCGCCTATTCTTGACGTTTTTCTATCAATACATGGTTCAAATTGATAATTTGTTATCGGTAGCAATTAGTGTTAACTGTTTCACCAGGTTTCAACAATTCGTAATACACCACGCCACACCAGATTCAACAGGTGATAAATATGATTTTTTGCGTTTAGGGTTTTAGAAATAAATCCATTTTTCATCACCCATCACTGTTCGATGCAGAAATGACTTCCGATCATACCTTTATAGCAACATTTCACAGACGATTTTTCGATTTTTCGTTTGCCTGTCATTCAATTGATGGCATCTATTTTCCTATTTTTTGGACTTTCCCCATTGCTCATAATCGGTCGTTAATCGTTTCTTGGGCAACATTTGATGCTTCCACCAATTGTTTTTGAGTTTGGGTTGGGTCTTCAACCAATAACTCCTGCAGTTTCACTTCTCCAAATATTTTCAATCTACCGGACACTTTTGAATTGTCAAAACCACACCTTAAATGTTTTTATGGATGGAGCATGCTCACCATAAGTTTCTACCAGCAATCGATGACTTTCAACGGCATTTTTTAACTAAATAATGAAAGTAATGCAAATGCACTTTTTCAGGCACGAAGAGGTATAAATCTATGACAGTGTTACTTTCGCAAAATACATATGTCATGTATGACTTTAAAGCTTGGTGTCAGTAGAATAAAATGACATATGTGTCATAACATAATCATAACATAGCATACTTAAGCCTAGCGATATCTGTTAGAAAAACCGGTAATGACTTTCCGATACACTTGGTAGTGTGTCTTGAATGCTAGTGATGCAGAAGAGCAAATACAATAAAAATGGACTAAGATTTTATGTGGAGTTTCGCAGGGATCCGTCCTGAGGCCCTTATTGTTTCTATTGTATGGTCTATAAAACTATATTTAGACTTACCCTACTATATGGCAGTGAGAGCTGGGTACTCACAAAAGGAGTTAAAATGAAGTACCTTAGCGCAAAAATGGACATTACTAAAAAAGACAGAGTTAGAGGCACCATGGTGAGAGAACAATGATAAAAAGGAGTCAACTGGGATGGTTTGGTCGCTTAGTGAGATTGAAAAGAAACCAACAAAAGTAGTGTGGAAGACACGAATGATGCAGGGAAGACAGATGAGAGACTGACCAAAATTAGGGAAATAGAAGTATCTGAATACCTGAGGCAACTGAAAACGAGTTGGAATGAGGGAAAGAAGAAGGCAAGGAACAAATTTATATACAGTTTTCAGATGAAATATATTTGACATGGAAATGTACACCTTGACGCCTATATTCGATAAATAAATAAATATACCAACAAGAACCTCGACAGTTTTAAAAAATGCTTTTATTTCTCTATTGTTCATTAAGCGTCCTTTTAAAAAGTTAAAAAAGTATTCTACTGAATATAGTACGCCATTAGCCTAATTTAAATTTTAACGTGTTTTCTGAGTTACTCGAATCTCCTAAAATTATCTTAAAAAAGCAAGGAAAACTTTTAAAATTCCTCTTTTAAAACACTAACCGTCACATTATATACCCAACATTGGAATTATTTAAACGCATTTACGTCAAACATCACCACTAATTCGAAATAATGACGACGAAAATTGTCGATGATTACTTTCTTCTAACAGCCTAATTTTATTCCCCTGCCTTCTCTTCCAGCAGTCGTGATGTCCTCCTAACGTAACACGTATTAAACAAACCGAAGTGCTACTAACAATTACGATCTAGAGCATTCGTCGAAATCACTGAACCTTACAAATAGAACTATCTCTCATGTTAAGACTGCCACTGAACATTTACCGACCTAACATTAACGACACGATGAATACCAAAGGAAAAAAAAAGCGTTCGACTCTATGTAACCGTTCTAATCTACAAATAAATACAGAGTGCGGCCGTGCAATGGCGAGGGGAAGACACATGTCGTAATGTCGCATGAAATTACGTCTATTATGTCATATTAGCGTGCCATTGTAATACCCTGGTTTTCATGTTTGAAAATAAAAAAGAAGGAATAGAAAACGCGAGGGTCCTAACATAAGTACTTGTGGTATTATTTATTACGTTGCGTTAAATGTGTTCATGCGTGTGCAAATGGTATCCTATGAGTTTTCTAGTGTCATTTATCATTTTATTCGTATAATTTCTTCTGTTGATATATCTACATGTATATGAGACGTGTATAATTTTATTCCTATTATTAAAAGTAAAGGTACAAAGTGATTGAGCCGTTATAATTGAAATATTAAACATTCTATGAATATACGTTTCTCCAATTAGTATATTGTTGACTAAATATATTCAATTAAACATTTCTCTCTCAAATAAAATAATTTTTTTAAGGTTTGGGAAAGCACGTCACTTTTTCTTTCGATCTAATTGCATATGGTAATTTTGATGGAGCCTGTGGTTGATTAACTTGGTAACGTAGTAGGTGAGACCCTGTTTAATTATCTGTTGATGGTGACAACTTAGTTGTCGAAATACGTATACAGAATACGAAAATTAATGCGGGAAGGGGTTATATATCAACCTTAAGTGATTAAACTAATTACATATGTTTACTACTCTATCTATTGAGGTAAAATAAGGAATGTATAAAACTCATATTAAAATAAAACACAATAGCTTAGTTGTGTGATTTTCACAAAATATATTGAAAAATAGTAATAATTATTTCGCCAGCACTGTAACTTCTTCAGACTAAAACGTTAATCTAACACAAAGAATGTATTCTAGTCAATAAACTCTTTTCAGGGTGGGGTTGATATATAATTACAATGAAATAAGTCATTATCAAATGTAAATTAAGTTATTGTAGTTGTGTATCACACTCACCCCGAAAATAATTTAGTCGACTAGAATATACGAGGTGCGACAATTAAATAACAAAACTGATGAGAGAAATGTTATTTATTGCAAATAAACTTATATTTAACTTTTATCCCCTTCAACATACCCTCCTCCCCTATCTGTACATTGCTGAATACGTGTCTTCCATTGTTCAAAACAATGCTGCAGTTCATCAGTTGTCAGCCTCTAAAAGAACTCTGCCGTTTTCACTTTTACATGTTCAACAGACTGAAAATGTTTTCCCTTTAATGCACTTTTCACTTTTGGCAACAGGTAGAAGTCACATGGTGCAAGATCTGGCGAATACGCAGCAAGCATTTGGGGCAAGCGCTAAAAACTGCTTCACAGATAGAAAGCTGGTGCGGTTTCCTGTTGAAAAATCCACGAGTCGTTCCTCCACAAATCCGGTCTTTTCTTTCTTACTTTTTCCCTCGGCTTGATTAGGATTTTTCATTGGTTCATACACATGTGTATACATTCAATTGCATACGCATTTAATAATATCTACAGCGTGTTATCAATTAAATTGATTCCATAATGAGATTTATGGCATAATAAAAGTAACAAAGCACACATATCTTGGTAGCGCAATGGCAGAGCATCCACCCGGCAAGCGGACGAATGGGGTTAATTGTCTCACCAAATGGCATAATTTTTCATTAATTTGTGCCATATTTATAGCACAAGTTAATGAGAAATTTTGTCAATCGGTGAGGAATCGAACCGCAATCAACTACTTACCGGGTGGATGTTCTATCATTCATTGTGATGTTATACTTGTGAGATTAATTAAGCAGTTTGCATTCTCTATCTTGTCAGGTGTATTTACCCTTTATTTATAATTTACTAATATTAGGATAACTTTTGCATACGACACTGTTATTTTGGTCTTACACCCTAATCGTGTTATTACCTTTAAAAACTTTCAGAAAGCGTTGATAAAATACAATACGTCAGTTTTGCATATAAAACTGCAATGAAACAGTAGATAGCTTTTAAAAACTTCATTGTATTGTCCACTAAGATTAATACACTTTTGCGTGCGATCGAACCAACTCTGGAACCAGCTATTCCACTCATTTGTTGGCACAGTTAGAGCTGTGTTTTTTGAAGACATCGGCTGTTCCTCTAACGGCTGGAACTTTTGACCACGTAGTCCGCTCTTGAATTTTGGAAAAGTAAAGAAATCGTTGGGAGTTAAGTCTGGACTGTACAGAGGATGGTCCATCAATTCGACGTTTTGTTGCGTTAAAAATTCAGTTGCCTTGTGTGTGAACTTCGCTGAACATCGCTCAATGACTTGAAGCAAGCACATGGTTGTATACTAATTGGCAGTAACAGTTCTCTGATCATGTAGAGGAATTGTTGCTATACGACCTGCTTTCGAAACAAATGGCGCGACCATATTTTTGGAGACATTTTAAGAACTTTCGTTGACTTTTTTTAACCTTGGAACACCCAAACAGACGACTGAGGTTTTTATTTTTGGCTCGTATGAGTAAATCCAAGATTCATCGCCACTGACAGTGTTGTTCACGTTTTTAGATTTTCCGACGCTGAACCGATCTAAAGCTTTTTGATAACAATTCACTCTAGATGCTTTCTGTTCTTCGGTCAACAGGTGCGGTATCCAATGGGAATCTAATTTTTAGACATAATTCTTTATGCAAAATTTTTTGAAATGAGGTCTTTGAAATCCCCAATAATCTGCAATGTGGTGATATGTCACATGTCGATCTTCGTTGATGATCTTACGCACAACATCGACGTCTTCCTCTGAGTGACTGCCGTTTTTGGTGAAGCTGTTCTTGGATCATCCCTAAGACTAATCCGTCCACGTTTGAATTCTCTATATCAACGAGAAATTTTTGACTGATGTGGTTCTTCATTGCCGAAAACAGAAACCAACTCGGCAAGGTATTCTTGTTGAGATAATTGTCTTCGAAAATTATAAAAAATTATTCCGCGAAAATGTTCTCGGTTTAATTCCATTTTTCAACTAACTTGTCAACTTTGCCAGTTAGTTGTAGCTAGAAACTTTGGATTTAGCTTAACTGAAGATGGAGGTTAATTTTTAGTAGTGATATTTGGTTAGTGGCGCCTTTTATGTCCCACTATGAAAAACCTAAAAGACATCCTACGTATTGCTTAAAAGCCTAGCGAATCGTTGCTAATAAAAATAAATCTTTGCATAGAACTGTATCATAAATAACGTACCTTGATCTGTATGCCTCTCCTGTTCAATTCAATTTCTATCGATATATTATGTTATTACACGATACGCCGATAGAACTAGGCAAATTAAAACCACACTTTCAATATCAAAGATGACCAAATAATCAGTGAAATCCTGTGCTCAATGAAAGTAATTATAATTTTTTTGTGAGGCGCGGACTGTTTGTATTAATATCGCCAAACAGAAGCACTTCTAATTCTTCTCCCACCAGTCGGCGAGCACACAAACAGCACGGCAAAGAATATTTTCCTAAAGCCGTACGTAACTACTGCAAGCCCCTTAAGAACGGTCCGTCGTTTTGGTTAGTTTCTTTTTTCAGACGTTAGGTGTCGCCGAATCATCATCATCATCAACATCGTCATAATGGTCATCATCATCGTGATGGATCTTCGGAATCGACCGGTCATCAAAAGAAAAACACCGAAACGACCCGCTCGTAAAGAAAACACTGAATGGATTAATTGTATAAGTAAACAGTGTTCATAACGTGAATTTAGATTAATTTGAAGGCACGATGACTCGGCTTTAAATCTCCGTAGACTTTCCGATGGTCCATCTTACTTGTTCTTTTCGTGAGGGCCTCCGAAACGCCAAACAAAGAATGAATTCTCATGGCTGCTTACGGACTATCGAACGCATTTGACACGGCGTTTCTTGCGGCTGCAGAGTAAACATCAAGTGTAACGGACGACTGTCATGCTAGTCGTATATCGATGGTGATATAATGGCATTAGAGATTTGTTTTTGCAAAAAATTTGATAGAAATTTTTTCTTATTGTTTTTATATTTCTTTTATTAAACTTCGATTTGTTAAACGAATTTTGAGCAAGCATTTATTTAATTTTAGATCATTTAAGACAAGCTTAAGACTTGAACGATTCTAGGTTATTAAATATCATATATGGTAATATTACGTGATCGCAAAAGTTACTAATTTTCAAATTTTTAATTCATATATTGACATTTCCAATATTTCAATACAAATGCAACACATTATAATCTATAAGTAAATAAAATAAACCCAAAATAACAAACTAAAGAAACAATAATAAAAGGAAAAAGTAACATTCAAACTCTGCATATATAAACACTTCTGCGACACTTTCGAATGTCTAGAAACAGTTATGAAGTCAAAATTTATCTTTTTCGATTAAATCCTGAGATAATAAAAGAAAAACTCTCGTTAAAATGTGAACTTTCCAATATATAAATGGATAATCTCTAAAATTTAAATGATATCTGAAAAATTCTAATTTTAACCACTTTTTACGTCATATACGTGGGTTGTCTTTTAAGTTTTGCATAAAATTGGAATAAAACAGTAGATAGCTTTTAAAGACTTTACTATTTTTCGAAGTACTTTTGTATGCGCTCGTACCAACTCTAGAGGCAGCTATTCCACTCATTTGTTTTTAATACTGACATTTGATTAGTGGCGCCCTCTATGTCCCACTACGCAAAACTTAAAAGACTTTCCACGTATATAATGCAAATGTTTTTTAATAAAATTCTTGCTCTCCGAACGAGATACGAACCCGCAATGTTAACGGGCCATGTGTTTTCACTCTTAGACCGCTAAGAACGGTGAATGTGAGTCTTCTAATGCGACATAAATTGCGGTATGGAAACAGATATTAAATGAAAACTAACGGTAAGTTTTCAATTGCATACAATTATACGCGTTTGAACATTTTCTACCACTCAAATACTCTTGATCTTCACATATACTTGTCCCCGAAACCTTTTTTAATATTTTCAAGCTAGTTTTGTCATTCCTCAATCAAAATTTTATGCCAATTTTTTACCTAATCAAATCAGACATTACAACACTGTTTCCGTAACAGAAAAACAATCATTTGTTTACACACTAACAAATATAATTACGTAAAATTTGGTGCAGATGTCAAAGACAACCTGGGAAAAAAATATTGAATCCCATCTAAATAATCTACAAACCATTTCAGATACTTTTTGATCGTGATAGTTGTAATTTATATACGGATAGTAGTTTATAAAATCCAGACACTTTAGTTACATAAACGTACTTTCAAAGAGAACAAACATTTCGCAACATCTTCACACAAGCTATTACTCATTGTGAGTACGAAATGCTGAAGTATTTTGAAAATGTGAAATGTAATACGATGGTAGCCGTTTATATTTCGGGAATAGCAACAAAAAATAAATTTTTATTATCGAAAATAGATTTATTGCTTTTCAAAATATTCTCCTTGAAAATCAATGCACTTTTGCATTCGTATGAACCAATCCGAAAAGCATTGCTGGCACTGTGAAGCCGGTATCTCCAAAATATGAGTTTTGAATGTCTCTTCCGGCGTAGAATATCGTTGACCACAAAGTTTATTCTTCACGTGTGGGAACAAAAAGAAATCACAGGGTGCTAGATCAGGGCTGTACGGCGGACGGCTCATGAATTCAATGTTTTGCCAGGTCAAATATTCAAATGTTGGAACCGACCTGTGAGAGCTCGCATTGTCATGGTGTAGAATGATCTGTCGTTTTCGGTTTGTTTCCCTTATTTCTTCAAAAACTTTTGGCAAACAAATGGTTGTGTATCATTCGGAATTGACCGTTCTACAACTCTCTAAAGGCACGGTTGCAACGTAACCGATTTTTCCGAAAAAACAGGCGACCATTTGTTTTGATGTGCTTCGAGCGCGAACAACTTTTATTGGTTTTTGCTCATGTTGGAATACCCACGCAGTCGACTGCTGTTTACAATCGGGCTCATACGTATAGATCTAAGATTCATCACCTGTAACGACTTTATAAATGTTCGTCGAAGTACCGCCATTGTATTTTTTGTGCAGTTCTTGGCGCCAATCGACGTGAGTCCTTTTTTGAGCGATTGTCAAGTTATGTGGTACCCAACGTAAACATAGCTTCTTAACGGCTAAATTTTCATACAGGATCTTATGCACGCTGGTGTTACTGTTACCTAGAGATGTCTCGATCTCACGGTATGTCACATGACGCTCTTGCATTATCAATTCAGACACTG
Organism: Dermolepida albohirtum; assembly: GCA_031893035.1. Classification (NCBI taxonomy): domain Eukaryota; kingdom Metazoa; phylum Arthropoda; class Insecta; order Coleoptera; family Scarabaeidae; genus Dermolepida; species Dermolepida albohirtum. The sequence goes on from JAVIWB010005837.1 coordinate 624,032, forward strand.
CATTAATGTTTTCCGACACAACAACATTTGTTAGACGACCTTCACGAAAATTATCGTCCAAAGAATGCCGCCGAAGTTTGAATACACTATACCAACGATATACTGCAGTTTTTGATAGTGCTTTATCACCATACAAAGAATTCAGCTCGTCGATACATTCTTGTTGAGATAACCCACTCCGAAAGTTATGAAAAATAATTGCACGAAAACGTTCGCGAGTTAATTTCATTTTTTCGCTGACATAAAATTTTCAAGTTACTGTCAACAATAGAAATAGCGACGGATAGTAAAACTGTCAAGGCAAATATATTGTCAAAAATGACAATCATCAGATCGGAGGCAACACTAATAGTGTTCCCAGTTCCCGAAATATAAACGGCTACCCTCGTAAATATCTTCACGGTGATGAACGAAGAAAATCCATATTTGTGCAGGTGTACTGTCAACAACAGGAATAGCGACGGATAGTAAAACTGTCAAGGCAAATATATTGTCAAAAATGACAATCATCAGATCGGAGGCAACACTAATAGTGTTCCCAGTTCCCGAAATATAAACGGCTACCCTCGTAAATATCTTCACGGTGATGAACGAAGAAGATCCATATTTGTGGAGGTGTACTGTCAACAACAGGAATAGCGACGGATAGTAAAACTGTCAAGGCAAATATATTTTCAAAAATGACAAACTTCACGATGCAATCATTGCAACGGCGACAACACTAACAGTGTTGCCAGTTCCTGAAATATAAGCGGCTATCCTCGTAGAAGTAATTTATATACGGATAGTAATTTATAAAATCCAGACACTTCAGTTACATAAACGTACTTTCAAACAGAGCAGACATTTCGCAACATCTTCATACAAGCTATTACTCATTGCCAGTACGAAATGCTGGACTATTTTGAAAATGTGAAATGTAATATTTGTTACTAAAATACCAGACCACCTACGTCGATTTGTTAGTTAACTTGAAAGGGACTTTCTTCGATAATAATTATTTAATCATGTACATCTAATGACTCTCAACAAAACAGTTAATAGATATCCATCTTACGTTGATTAATTTAACGAAGAGAGAGAAAAAAAACGAAAAATAGAAGAGGAATAAGTAGGTAAGTTATTACATAAGCAACAGAAGTCGATAATCGTTTCAGACATGGCTGTACACACAACATCGATATCAAAGAATATAGCCAATTAAAGTAATCTACACTAATCGAACACAAGAAGTATTAATAGACAAGAATATTAAAAAAAAAAAGAAAACAGGATATAATCGACAGATAAAATATTCCTTTTATATTTTATGGTAATACAGCATAATTCGGATATTATAACGTGAATAAAGGTGATGATTTATGTCGGGGATTATCGATGCCAGGCAGGAAGAGGTTAATTTAAGAATGAGTTATCGATATAATAATGGCGGGAGAACGGTTTCAGCAACAAAATTGCGTGTAAAATTGGTATTTGACATAACAAACTTGTCCACGTTATTTTATTGAGATTATTAAAACCGCAAGGTGCAGATGTACACGTCGGCAGACTAATTACATCAATATTAATGAATTGCGACGAGCCGGTCATGTTTATGTAAGATGCAGAAGAAATAAGCCCATATTTATAATGTTTCCTTTTATACACAGCTTGTAAAATATGAATTTATAATTCTCGGATGAAATATTGCGTGAATTCGTTAAAACATCGACTACGATACATAATACGAATAACAAGGGTCTTAGATACAACCTTAGCGGAACACCTATAATGAAATTTACAAATTTTTGTATTTAAAAAATAATTCTTGGTAAGTAACAATGTTATAATTAGTCACGTCGTAAAAATGTTCATGTATTAGGTGCGCAAGTAAGTTCTCGCTGTTTTTCAAGAGATGGTTCCAGTAGTAAGTACTGGTCGATTGTGTTTTGATGCCGAACCAAGCTTAGACATATGGTAAACAAACCGCTTTGACACATTAGTGATTTTGTTTTTGCGTCATATACTTTTGGTTGTGTGAAAATGTCTGATTTTGTGCCAAATAATCGTCATTTGCGGGAAGTGTTGCTTTTCTTCTTTCATTCGAAGAAAATAGCGCCTGAAGCGCATCGAGAACTCCAAAAACTTTACGGAGATGCTACTCTAAGTGAAACAACGTGCCGTGATTATTTCCGTCGCTTCAAAAACGGTGATTTCGATGTTGACGACAGTTCGCGTGAAGGAAGACCAAAAACCTTCGAAGACGCTGAATTGGAGGCATTGCTCGATGAGGATCCGTGCCAAACGCAACAAGAGCTTGCTTCAGAATTAGAAGTTACCCGCTAAGCTATTTCCCAGCGATTGCATGGGTTGGGAATGATTCAAAAACAAGGAAGGTTCCTTATGATTTTAAGCCAAGAGACGTTGAGCGTCGTTTTTTCGCCTGTGAACAACTGCTCCAACGGCAAAAAAGCATCGTTACGGGTGATGAAAAATGGATTCATTACAGCAACCCAAAGAGAACAAAATCATGGGGACTGCCCGGTCATGCTTCTACGTCGTCAGTTCGGCCGAATATTCACGCTGCGAAGGTTTTGCTGTGTATTTGGTGGGACCTGGGCGGTGTTATTTATTATGAGCTGTTGAAACCGAACGAAACGGTATCGAACTCAATTGATGCGGCTAATCAGCAGTTCCGCTCATATGAAAATATCTCAAAATGGCTTGATTCGTGGACAGCCTCAAAAGACGAACACTTCTACCGTGACGGTATTCGACCTCTGCCAGAAAGATAGGAAAAAGTTGTCGCTAGCGATGGGCAATATTTTGAATGATTCATTTGTAAACATTTTTTCACAATAAAGTTGCATTTTCATCAAAAAACAGCGAGAACTTAGTTTAATATATACTCGTATAAAGACAATGATCGTTCGATGGCTACTGATGTAATGTTTGCGTAGTTAAAATCTTTTTGAATTGAGTTAACCTACCTGTGGAAGAAGTATTTACTGTAAATGTCTCTTAATCTGGTTAAAATATGAATTTTTTTCGTTATACACTACAATTACCTCGTCATTTAAAGTACATAACATTTCATCCAGTACTTTCATTTGATCTATCGATACTAATGAAGTATTTTGCAAGGTCTTTATATCACCTGCTCAATGTAGTTCGTTCGAATAGTTTGTAAATACCTGTGAACACCAGCACTATTAAATTTCACCTGGCTCTTTGATGGCAAGATTCTTTTGGGTTGTACGGTAATAATAAAGATTTTTAATGTGTGAAAATTTACGGTCCTAACCTAGAATCGTGTGGCTCGTTAGATCTGTGCTCTGCAAGTACTGAAAAGTGCTAAAAAAGTGATACAAAGGCATTCGTAACGTTAATAGATGAGACTAGATCAAATTCAGATAGTCGAATACTAAAATTCCATAAAAGATACTGAGGTCAAAGGTTCGACGGGCGACTGACTTCTGACTTCGCAATACGCTTTTTTGTAGTGCTATAACAATACCGAAAACAAAACCATAAACATGGGCGGATCAGGAGTTATTGAGATACAGGAAAATAAAGAATGGAAAGAACCGAAGAAGTGTTTGAAGATTTAAAGCTAAAATTACAGCTAATGGATAAAAAATTTGAAAGACTCTACGAGGAATTGTCGACAATCAAGCGAGAAAATAAAAGTCTAGTAGAAAAAGTCGTGGAGAAAGGCAAAAGAATTGAGTTAATGGAGCGCGAAGTAAAAAAAAGAAACTTGGTTATTAATAGAGTGGTAGACAGAGATGGCGAAATAGAGGAAGGAACAGGGAACAAAGTGATGAAAATAGTGGTTAAAATAGGTGTGGGAATATAAGTGGAAGTTCAAGCGAAAGAACTTAGAAGAATGTGGAAATACAAACCTAACGAAGTCAAGCCTATACTCCTAAAATTGAACATGGGAGAGAAGCGAATGGAAATTCCAAAGCAAGCGAAAGAACTGATAGTTACAACGAAGACTACTCAAAAAAATTTCAGGAGGAAGAAAGATACTCAAACCACGACGACCCTTAGATATAATTAGACTAGTTATTAACAATGAAGTACTTGGAGTACAGGCATTGGTACCAGGACAGAATCAATAGAGCAGAAGGAGGCAGGGAATAGAAGCGAAAGGAAAGAACTGCGACCGAAAGATCGTCCGGGGAAGATACACTTCAACAGCAGTTGAGAAAAGTTACGAGAACGGAATATCGGACAAAAAACTGAATTATGTAAGTAAAGTATAGATAGAAACGTATACGACCTGGGCAAAGAATAAGGAAATAGATTGAGAGATGAGGAGAAAAACAAAAGATTAAACCAAAAAAAGTTGGTTGACACACCCGCAGCGTTTGAATAATAAAAAAACAGTTAGTCAACTAAAGGGGGACCAAAGCTCAGGAACGAAAACAAAGAGGAAGGTCTAGAACCACCTGGCACTAAGTAATCGGAGAATTACTATGAAGAGAAACAACATGGGAAGAAGCAAAAAAGACTTCAATGAATAAGAAAGAATGAACTGCATTTCTATATCAGCAAACACATACATATGTGAACAAGATTGTTTTATAATACAACTATAACTTGATACCACTTCTGTGGTAAAAGATTTTTTGATAATGTATATATATACATATATATATATATATATATATATATATATATATATATATATATATATATGTATATATAGCTATTGTGTAAACATTTATTGAACAATAGGAAACTGCATTTCATTTAGACAGTGCCCCAACGCGTAAGAATTGGTTTTGAATTGCGTTTGCAAGAACAGTGTTTGTGAAATTTGTGTATCCATTTCGAAAATTTCAGGAAAACTTTTTTGATACATTTACAACTGGCTAACTTTCCGAATAGTACCTGCGATCAAGATGTAATGCATGTAATACGCACGTTACATGTAATGAAGTGGGACACTCATGTCTGAGGAAATGTCCCCCAGAAAGCATTGACGAACAGGCATAAGTAACAAATATCACTAATTGGTTTGTTGTCAATTCAAAATTTTGTAGTATACTTGGTATGACACCTTCACCGGTATATTTTGACAACTTTTTCTTACCTAATGAAAATGGAGATGATTGTTGAAGAGTTCTAGCGTATGTGCAATCGAATGTTTTTATAATCTGTAGTCTAATCACAATCACAGTTTTTTTACTCCACTGGCGTAACTATCCTAAATGGTAGATTACAAGCCGCCGACATATAAATTATATATAATAAAAACTTCTTCTGAGACGTCCAATGACATTTTATATGTTTGTGTTTTTGTGTATTTACGTATCTAAAACAGTCTCTTTCCTTCCGATAGAGGAACGATGTATAACAGACTAAAAAAATGATTTTAGCACCCGTATTTTAAATCTTGGAATTATCCGATAAATTTATTTACACTATCCACATATAGCAGCTTGTTATTATTCGGTTTTATATTCATAATTACGCTACAACGTAATATCAAATATCGATAGTAATAAATGCAATAAAAACTCCTATGAACTGAACTTACTATATGCTAGAACGATCCTGATGTACGTCTGTGACGGCTTTGGCTAGCCGGAGACATCCGTTCCACCTTCTCTTGCTGTTCATGCATAGCGTCTAAACATCCCCTGTAATAATGAAACACTTAGTTCATATCAAGGACGTTTCGAAAGATTTTAAACAAACAAAATTATGCGTGGTAACAATATTTACATTTATGTGAGGAACTGACGGTACTGTATATTTGGTAAAAGTCTAATCTGCAAGTATGTGTTTTCTTTTTCTTTCCATTTCCCCCACGTATCTATGTTCGAGTATCAAGTGTATACAGGTATGGTAATATGTGTGTATATTTGTAAATTCACATTTATATACATATGTATGTATTTATATACAGAAATTTACAGATAATTCATCCCCTAAGGATCAAATTATTGTATATATCATTATGATTGATAATATCTCTTCCATCGTTTACTTTCTTTAATTGCTTTTTATTTCAAGGATTTTACTATTATTGAAGTTGAATTCATGTTTATTTTTTCGAAAGCAAGTTTTAGTAAAGCTATTAGGTTTATTTTATTATTATTCAAGCTTTATTTGAATTCATAAAGTCTCTATTTTCGTCCATAAAAGCCAAACTACAAATAGAATTATGTAATTATTTTATCTATAATTTTTACACTTTTTTATTGGGAGATTCGACCGTTAAGTTAATAAAACATTTAACTTATATTAACGACGTTTCGGGGGAGGTGTTCCCCTTTTTTAAGTTAATTTTTTTCTTCAGCATTTGTTAAAATTATATTTTTTGTTTAATATTGTAAAATGTACAAACACACAAGCAGTTTTAAATTAACTATTTCCTTTTCTAATTGTGTACGTGTAAAAAGACATTCTAAATGTTTTTAGTTGATGCTTTCCAAAAACAACATCTGCTATTTTCTTTTTCTTTTTATCTCATGTTAGGTAGATCTGCATGTGTATTTATTATTTTACCTGCAATATTAGTTTTTTTAACTTCTTCAATTAAAATTAAATTAAAATCAAACATGATTTAATTATGTTAAACGCAGATCCCTCGACTGAATAGCGAACAATTTATTAACATATTCAGGAGGAACATATGTTTGCGAAGTGTAGGCAAACACGTCTTCCGCTTACACCAATATTATCCCATCCGTAAGTCCTCCCGGGGCGAAAAAGGAAACAACCCTCCGTACGGCGGCCTACTTGATTAAATACAAACGTGGTAACGCCTTCCCCATTACAGAATGACTGTCAACTTATTCTCGCCATCCTCCCTGACTCCGTAACAGCAATACAACACCACTCATAACACTAATCTACTTATAATAGTTCTCTTGCAGAGTCGTATTTTCTTCTTGTTATTTCTGCTGGCCGAAATAATCGCGCAAAAACGAAGGGGGAGGTGACCGCTTGTGTAGGGATCACGAGGGGTGGCGAGGGGAGCGCGCGGAGCAGAGACTAGACAGAAAGGGCGACAACTCACAAATTACTAAATGACTATGTCGATTTTGTTGTTTCAAATCGCTATTTCTTCTTCTCTGTGGTCGTCAAGGGAAATTTTAAAAATTATTAATTTTGGGTTATTGGTAAAGTGGGTACAAATTGCCAGTTTAAGAGAATGAAACGGCATATTTTTTCAGGTTCGTTGCTTTTGTAGTGTAAGCGTATATTGGTTGCACCTTTTTTAATACATGTTGGCTTAAAAAATTTTATTTTAGTTAAGATTTCGAATCGGCGAGGAAAAAATAAAATCGAATAAAATTATGTGGGCGGGGTACCGCTAGTATTTTCATTTTATTACGAGAAAAAATAATAAATTACGAGTCCCTCAATGTTGCTGCGTCATTATTTCCAATTAAGTGCTGGAATTAATTGCTTTCTTGTTTTATTTAATTTTTAGTTAATTTTTTGTGGCACATTCGGTGCGAAGACGACAGCAGACCCTTTTATAAACAAATATTTTATATTTATTTCAAAAATATTAATAATAATATTTATTAATCGCGCTCATCATTTCGTGAATGTGAAACGTCATAAAAAAAATAAATAAAAATATTGCAAAAGTGCAAAATTATTAAATATAAAACCACATAAGAAAAAATAATAAAAGAGCGCCGAAAACAATGCCCCCCACTGTGTAATAAGCTTTCGAAATTAAGTAAAACTTTAATTTTTTTTTTAATTTGATAAATATTGACATTTGCAGTGGACGAAACAAAGTTGCACAAACGACCACCCATATGCGTACGAAAATGTTGTAACCTTTAACCTTGTGTGCTTCAATAACTAAGCTGTCCTCGATTTTAGTATTATGACCATATAGAAGAAGTCCCTTCCAATTTCAAATAAACTTTTATTGAGATATACATATTACAGCAACTTAAATATATACGAGGATAGTTTGACAAGTAGTGAGAATGACACATATGTATGTAGGTGGCGCTCTAATTGGTAAAGCAAATGCACTGTAATTTAGGTTGGCTATTTATATGTTTACATTCCGATATTTAGATAAATCGGTTGATTAGTTTATTATTGACAGCTGATTGAAAAAGAAGCAACACGTCGTTCTGTTAAAATGGAAAAAGCAGAGTATCGTGCGGTGATTAAATACTTCGTAATTAAGGGTATGAAAGCTACCGAAATAAAAGATGAGTTACGGGAAACATTAGGTGAATCTGTTCCATCATCCGCCACAATAAGTAGATGGGTAAATGAATTTAAACATGGTTGAACAAGCTGTGTTGATGAAGCGCCCTGTGGAGCACCCAAAATCGTGACTTCTAAGGAAATGATTATAAAAATCCATATATTATTACGCAAGATCGACAACTCAAAGTGAAAGAGATAGCAGACATGGTAAACATTTCAACAGAATACGTACACTACATTTTAACGAAAGAATTGGGCCTTTCCAAGCTTTCGGCAAGATGGGTGCAGCGATTGCTTACGACCGATCAAAAGTTCACTCGTTTGCGCATTTCCAATGAGTGCTTGGACCTTTATAAGCGAAATCCGGTTGATTTTTGTAGGCGATTTATTACTTGCGATGAAACTTGGATACACTACAGTACACCCAAAACTAAACATCAGTCGAAACAATGGTTAGAACGTGGTTCTTAAATCTTAAATCAAAGATTACCCGCAGTATTCTTTTTTGGACCTTCGCTCGTTCGACGGATTGCACCCGTACAATTATATCGTAATTTAACACCGAATAGGCAAGGGAATAGCAAACGGTTAAACGAGATTTTCTATCCAAAAAGTTATTAAATTTTAAATTGCACATTGCAAAATGAGCGGAATTTAATTTAGCGTATGCAATGTCTATGTGCGAAACTCAATTCAAATTGTAATTCGCATTAATTCCTAAAAATATATACGTTGACATAAATTCGAATGTATAGCTCCTAAACTTTGTAGTAAGACTCATAAATTCTATTATTTCATTTATGATTAAATAGAATTTATTTGTTTTTTTCAGTGTTAATGATTAATCTGTTTTTGTAACAGAAACTATAAAAATCATAGAGAACTTTTTGGTGGTCGCGCAATATACTAATCCTCCCGGCAGTTACAACAATTGAAGTATCGTCAGCATATAAAAATACCTTTCCACAAGAGATGTAATTCGGAAGATTATTGATAACAAATATAAATAGGAGAGGTCCTAATATTGAACCTTGTGGCACACCCGAATTTTGAAAGTATTTGACGATACGCTATTAAAGCTAACCTAGACTTTTCTATTGGAAAGGTATGATGATAACCAATTATTATTGCTTCCTCTAAAACCCAAATTATATAACTGATTTATTAAAAATGCCCGATCAATAGAGTCGAGTGCTTTGAAAACGTCAAAGAAAAGTTTCAGTTTTTGGTTAAGCAAATCATTTATGCATTCCGCAAAATCAGTACATGCTGCTTCTGTTGAAAAGCCTTGTCTATAACCATGTCGATTGATTGAAAATATTTTAAATTTATTACAATAATTTGCACTTTGCCTGTATGGAGATGATAAGTCGTTAGTAGCGAAGGGATTTTCTAAGAACAGACTAATGAAAAAGCAGAAAGCGTGATGAAAGGAGCGGAAGAATGGTTTACCTTTAAAAAACTCCAACTTAAACACACCTGATAAAAGGCAACATCTCAATTTTACGTTTAATGTTGAAGGTAAAAAAACCTTCACGTTTGATGTTGAGGACAAATTTTCTAGATAAATACAGTGTGCGTTTTGGCTTTCGATGATGCAGATCGTTTAACCGAATTTGTTCGTGCGGATTTTATGCCGTTGTTTCCCAGGTACGACACTGTTCAATTATCTGCTGATGATGACAACTTAGTTGTCGAAATACGTATACAGAATACGAAAATTAATGTGGAAAGGAATTACATATCAAGCTTAAGTGATTAAATTTTCTCTTTGGTAAGTGTTGCAGTTCTTGCCAATGTTCGGTGTAAAACCTTTCCGTTTGATATTGAGGGAAAATGTTCTATAGTAAGCGTTGCAATTCTTGACGGTATTCGATGTAAAACCTTTACCTTTGAGGTTGAGGTCAAATTTTCTATGGTAAATGTTGCAATTCTTGCCAATGTTCGGCGTGAAACCTTTACGTGATGTTTAATGAACTTCTTGAATGCACAAATCCTTAGATTTTTGCTCTGTTGGAGGACAACTTTTCGAATAAAGAATTTCGTCGAAATTTCTTCCTGTTTCTTTATTTTTTTTAGTCATTCTACTACCAATTGTAGGGGCCACTTTGATACAACATCACTAATATAAAAAAATCTCACGATATAAAGATATAAAAACTTCCCAGTTCTAAATTATTGTTCCATTTATTTTAACCCTTCCAGCAAATATGTGTGTATATATGTAACACGCATTTAGTTTTGAAAGAGAAGCTATAAGAATAATAATACACCGCAATGTTATACCTGTAATAAAAATTCCGTTTTATTCAAATACGATTCTTATACGTGCAAACAAAAAAAAATTTCGAAGCATGAAATATCATCGTTATCCCACCGGAGTCATTCGATGGGGAATGTATAAATTCCTAGTTAACTAGCGTTCAAGAAGGCGTGCTAATGGTCGACAGCAATTTACAAATATTATACTACGTTATGAACGCGTGGCTCGATATAGATGTAATAAGAGTTTATTGAGACAGTTATATATACATTAGTCAACGAGCGAAAAAAGAATTCGACTCGATCGGTTTAGGGTACATAATACTGCATACAAAAGAATATAATAAAACGTAAGATGAATAAAATGTATGTATACATACAGTGTGTCCCCAAATTTTCTGCAATATTCTAGGAACATATGTTTGTTTCGATAAAAAATTAAATCGAAATTAAATAGGCTTAAGTATTACGTATACAATTTACAGTTCCTACTAGTGATTAAGAAATTGATTTTAGATGCTTTTAACGGTTGCAAAATACGTTTATTGTCGTAAGTAAGAGGTTTAAAGCCATTCCTTTTTGTCAGGACATGGTATAAATCTTATATGTTTTCAGTTATATTATTTGTTCTTGGAATTTCGATGTGGCATGAAATAAACATAAATAGTGATTTTAAAATTTTTTGCCTCAATATAACTGTAAGTAATTTTTGAACTAAAGGGTACAGACTCTCTTTCATTAAAAATTCTGACAGTTCTTAAAAAAACGTGTTAAATAACTTGAAATATTACAAGTAGATAGTCACATACATTAAACGTTACAATCATTGGCAACAAAACAATGAAAAAGAATGTACTAAAGAGATTTAAGGTAATAAAGTTAATAAAGTATACCGGGTGTACCATGACATGACTGTCACAGCTTAAGGGTGTGGTACTGAAGGAATTTCAAATTAAAAATGTCTAATAAACATATGCCTAAAACTCTTTCGTAACTGAGTTACAAACATTTGTAGTTTTAGATAACCCTAGTAATGCAGGTATTATGTACAGCTGCAAATAAAATCTCAATGAATATCATTTAAAAAGAACTCGCATTATTGAATTAGTTATTAAAAATGTCCATCCAGTTGCTGTATATATAGTCTAGCTCTTCTTAGAATTGAAGAGATAGCTCTAACTAGTTTCAAGATCAACAGTTTTTGTGGCATCCACAATTCTAGCAACAAGTTGTTCTCTATTATCAAGTTGTTCTGCATAAAGTCTTCTCCGTGAAAAATAATCTAGGGATTACGAGTCTGGTGGTCTTGGCAGCTAAGCAACTGCAGAAACTCTTCCAATGCAATCCATAAGTTCGTATAATTTTTATTATGTAAATCTGTTACTTGTCTACCAAAGTACGGAGGTGCGCCACCGTACGGTATTCTTATTCATCGTCTTACATTAGGAGGACGTCATCCAGTAATGTTGAAAGATAATTTTCCAAAAAACGTAAATAACGAAATGCCGTGAGGCATTCTTCGATTATACACAGACCAATGAGACATTCGTTATTAAGACTACACTAAACATTCACCATAATTTTATCTTTAAAGTGGGATTCCCTAACACGATTATCAACAACTTCAAATGCTTGTATCTCAGTTACGATAGAGTTTTGGGCATATATTTATTATTTTTGACTTCAAATTCCTTCAGTAACACACGCTTAAGCTGTAACAATCATGTTATGGGACATACGGTATACAGATGACCTTTTAATACAAAATTAATTCATGTATTTGTAACTCCTAGGATACATAATTTCTTCAAAATAACGTAATTAGGTATATTAGGTTATCAAAAAACTCATGACGCATTCTTGCAGTAGGCGGCGTTACGTAATTTTTGCAAGTGTTCGCATCTTTATACTACACTACAGAATTTAGCGATTTTAAGTTGAAACAGCTTCAGTACCACATCCTTAAGCTGTACCAATCATCTCATGAGATATCCGGTATAGTTGATCGAATTAAAATACTACATCTGACCTTAACTATCTTCAGTTAACTATCTGGGGGTTCACACGGGGCCAAGCAATCTTGCTCCTACTCCGGAAAGTTGTGCCTCACATTCTCATTAATCAAGATGGAAAAAAGAAAAACAACCCAAGTCAAGAATAAAATACTATTTTAGCAAAAATACGACACTTAGAGTTAATTCCATAAGGGTAAAAAGACCCTTAAAAGAATAAATTACACTAAGATACATAAATGTATGTGGCGTCAATACAATAAAACATACCTCAGGTCTTGTGCGGGTTTATAGTTTATAAGTGAAAGAAGTTGTTATATATGTCCAGTAATTGACTTATAAATAAAACCTCAAATAAGTACGTCGCTTCCTCGCTTCCTCGCTTCCTTTTTCTCCTATAACCCACTATGGGAAAGGTTTCATAATACTTATAGAAAGAAATCACAATTTGAACGACCGCCTCGCTTAACTGATAGCGATAGAATGACGTCGCCACCACTCCAGAAAGTTCGAGCAACACGGAGCACGTTTCAGTACGACACAAGGACAACTTAGACTAACATATGTATCTATTCTGACCGTAGGTGAGAGTAAAATAGCTAGGTGACATCGATATAAGTACGACGCAAAAGAAAAAGCGAACTAGATAAAAGTTTACTTTATAGACTTAAAATACACCGAACAAGTATTAAATTCGAAGATTAAAACAGTCACGAAATGAAATAGTTTACAAAAAAATATACAAATACATTAGAGACAAATATTGCTACAAGGACAACAACCTGTCATGTCACGTTGCAAGATATAACACGATGGAATGGTAATAACTTTGAGAGGTAGTTTCACTTCTTAAATTTGCTCGAAGTATCCTCTATTGTACTGTCTTTATCACAGCTATCTTTATCAGTTTCTTCGCGTAGATTACAGCTCTCTACTTATGCTATAGAATATTGTACTTTGCAGACGTTCATATTTTAACGAAGCATACTGTATATGACCATAATCGTCTTGTACGCAGATCTTACTTCACAGTTTTGGGTCGACTTACAAGTTCCAGAGACACGCGACTTATTTGGAGTTAAATGACGCGTTCATAAGAATCAGAAATCTGGTCATTAAATAACGCTTAACATTTCTGTTTAGTTTCAGGACAGCGGTCGCCTTGGGCGTGAATACTAAGTCACTTCTTTTCCTTTTGAATGTTAATACCGAAGTCGACACAAACGTGAATGTCATTGAGAAGCAAATGATTTTCTATTTTGGACTGTATTAAAACTTTATTAAGGTTTATTTAATAACAGAGAAGAAATCGATATAGAAAATACAATTTAATTTAAGAATCGAATACAACATATTTAAATTATAAGAAGGGATAAAATCTTTGGAAAAATTTTCTCAATAGTAATTTTAAGTTATTTTTATAGCATTAAGTGTTGCAGTTTTGACGTTTGAGTTAAAAGAAATATTTTTCAATACTCTGTAATAACAAATATAAATGGATATTAAACAAATATATTGAATCTGTTTGATTCTTCCGTTAATATTTATTGAATTTTGAAATCTAAACAACATAATACTACTGTGGGCAAAAAATAGTAAGACTTTGTTCATAATTTTTAAATTCTTAATTTACTCTTCCAAATCTATTTCGTCCTCCTCAAAGTAACCCCCTGGCCCCAATACACTTGTGCCAACGTTTCTTCCAATTCTCGAAACAGTTATTAAAGTCTATTTCAGGAATAGCCTTCAATGCGAGTAGCGATTCACGTTTAATGTCTTCAATTGATTCAAAACGGTTTCCCCGGAGCCGTCGTTTGAGTTTGCTAAATAGCCAGAAGTCACACGGAGCTAAATGAGGCGAATACGGTGGTTGCGGCACGATATTGGTTGAAAATTTGGCGAAAAACTCACGAAGAATTAATGCAGTATGCGACGGTGCATTATCGTGATGCAAAAACCAAGAGTTGTCGGCCCATAATTCTGGCCTCTTTTTGCGAATAGCATTGCGCAAACGACGCATAACACTCAAATAGTATTCTTTGTTGATAGTTTGTCCGGTCGGAAGGAATTCGGAGTGCACCACACCTCGATAATCGAAGAAAACTGTCAACATAACCTTGATTTTTGACTTGCTTTGACGTGGTTTTTTGGGCTTCGGCTCACCTTTGATACGATATTCGGCCGATTGATGGTCTGTTTCCGGGTCATAAGCGTAGATCCAAGTCTCATCTCGATGCCTTTCATTTTGTCTTGATAGTTGGAAAGTATGGTTTCACAGACGTCAACGCGACGCTATTTTTCGAAAAAATTGAGTGATTTTGGAACAAATCGTACTTTCACTTTTCTTAGGCCCAAATGATCTTTCAAAATGGTTTTCACTGATCCTTCCGATATTCCAACGATGCCAGTAAGGTCTCTGACTGTTAATCGTCGATTCTCAAGCACCAATTCCTTGATTATATTGACGTGTTGATCATCAGTTAATGTTGATGGCCGTCCTGGACGTGGTTCGTCATCAACGCGTTCTCGACCCTCTTTGAAAAATTTGTACCAATCAAAAACACTTGCTCGCAACAAACAATTATCACCGAAGGCCTTTTGCAACATTCTGAACATTTAGGCACCAGAAATTTGATTCCAAAATTTAATGGATCTTCTTTGTTGAATAATTTCACTCATTGTAAAAATCGCCGAATGCACTTTTTGTACTTCAGAAAGACAAGCGTATACTAAACACTAATGATTATTTTGATGTGACATTTGGCACAGATGTCACTGACAATCATACCAACCTAGAAAAGAAATATTTTGACGAATGGGTTTTCGCGCGAAATATAATTAAAAAGTCTTACTATTTTTTGCCCACAGTAGTATATATTTTTTAGAAATTGATTTCCTAAGAAAAAATGCTCCATCTAGAAGTTTGATGAATTACAAAATGTTTCTCTTTTGTTCCAGAACGAAATGGAAAAGACAAACAGCAGTTGGCTTAGAACTCCTGGCCGAAGCAGGTAACTACGCTGCCTTCCAAAGATTGTACGGTGCACCACCTTACGGCTGCTGGTACCCTCCACAATCAGGTCCCAGTGCGGCACCTAGTGCAGCGGATATTTACTACAGACAAGCTGCGGCAGCTGCAGCTGTCACATTGCAGAAACCTCTTCCATATCGTCTGTACCCACCCAGTATGGGTCTGGGTATACCAGGGCCCAGTGCACACCTCAGTTCTCTAGCGGCGAGTAGTTCTTTGAGCAACCTTTCCACATATTATAGTAATCAATCGACGGACCCGCCGGCACCCAGATCACCCAGTCCGGATGTACCTTTAGATCCGGGATCGCCCGGTACGGGGGACAGAGGTTCCCCCAGCGAAGATGAAGATACAATTCATGTGTAAAAGAATTTTTTTAAAAAATACAATTCCATGTATAAATAAAATTAATAATAATAATGAGGAATATAAATCATAAGCGATTTAAAGAGACTTATTGCAAAACATTAATTGAAAATAGTGCTGACGATTATAACTTTTAAATTGTGATATTCGAGATATGTAATATAGCTGAACTTAACTAATTTATTAAAAAAAAGAAAACAAAATGGTACGTCCCCTTCTCTCTCTTTCTATTGTCCTATCTTTCTTCCACGCTCCTCGCCCTTTTCGTTACCCTCGCCCCCCTTGTGCTTCTAAGTGTTATTATGTAGGATAACGTGGATGACTTTAATCGTTTTTTCATATTTCGTTTATGCGTTAAAAATGGTTTTAAAAATAAGGCGAAAAATTCGGCAACAAGTGAAAACACGAAGAAAACAAACGAAAAAAGAAGAACAAAAAATAGAAATAAGTTAATCGGAGAAACTGCAACATTCAATTCTTGATTGTTTACATTGTTAATAGTTAATAAATAATTTGTTTTATATTTTTGTTAAATATTTTCTTTTTTTGTATAATTTCATTATCCATTGTAAATGTGAACGATCGGCTATTAAGCGAAAGTCCCCATTGCCGTCCCCTAAGCTCCCCCATCTCTACTCTTGTATTTTTGTGTAAAAAGAAAATAACTATTAAATGATGATTTTAAGTTGAATTAATGTTTTTTTTATAACCTAGTTTTCACATCATTTAATATTGGAGTATGCATTTCGATAATAAATTCTAACACCATTATTCGTAATTTTCAAATCGAAAAGGAAATGTGAAACTTATTGGGTAGGTATATCATAATTACATACATTTCTCATTTAAAATTTTCATAATTTTAAACAATGGAAAGTTAGAAGGGTTCTACAAGGATCAACTTCAGGACCATTACAATTCGTAATTTCTAATACTTAGTAAAAGATATGAGATTTTAGATAAGGTAAGTACGCTTTTGTAATAATTGATCGACGACGTTAATGTTTGCCGGAAATCTTGGATATCTAAGAGAAAATGCTGCATCTAGAAATATTACAAATACACAATTTTTCTGTTTTGTTCCAGAACGAAATAAAAACATTAAAATTGAGCGTGTATTTAGAGAAACAACCTATACTAATTGGGGTTAATTTTTTTAATTTTTTGTACTTGGATTTCTTATTATAATATTTGTTTATTTTAGTGATAACTTCAATCTTCGACTCCAGGACTTCAACTCCAGGAGTTGAGTTCTATTTTATTTTACAATGTATTTTAAAATTAAAATTGAAAGTTATTTATACAATTATTTTGAATCAGCCAGTGTATGACTCGTTTTAGTTTCACACTCCTGCGGAAGCTCCAAAGGTTTTGGCAGCGAAATATAGAGTATTGAAAACTAAAATTGTTTGAGTCTTTATTCAACAGACCGATACACCTGATATGTATCCTTATGTATATATACCTACTTTATCTTTTTTAACTTGTAATTGTTGTTTCGTTGTTATTTATTTTATACTGATGACATATTCCATGTTTTTTTGACATATGGAACTTATTAAATATTATTATTATTTATTATTCGTAATTTTCTAGTCAAAAAGGAAATATGAAGCTTATTAAGTAGGCACATAAGTATATCATAATTACATATATTTCCCATTTACAATTTGAATAATTTTAAACAATGGAAAGTTATAAGGGTTCCACAAGGATCAACTCCAGGACCACTACAATTCGTAATTTCTAATACTTAGTAAAAGATATGAGATTTTAGATAAGGTAAGTACACTTTTACATTAATCGATCGACGATATTAATATTCGCCAGAAATCTTGAATTTCTAATAGAGAATGTTGCATCTAGAAGTATAACGATTACACAATTTTTCTCTTTTGTTCCAGAACGAAATAGAAACATTAAAATTAAATATATATTGTAGAAACAAACTACACTAATTTTACATTAATTTTTGTACTTCGATATCTTATTACGTTATTTGTTTATTTTAATGATAACTTAAATCTTCGACTTCTTGCATATTTGAAACAAGAAAAAACATCTACTGATTCCTGATCTCTTTTTACCTGATTAAGGTTACCCTTCAATACCATATTGTACTGTAGTGTGTTTAATGTAAAGTAACAATACTGCATGAACCACATCTGACGAACTGCATATTTGCCAAATTAAAACTAAATCATTATAACTAGGTCGATGACAATAGGATTGTCAAAAGTTAATCCTATATACCAATCTATGAGTCATCGGGAAACATAAAGACGAACCGACCAAAAACTGAACAACGAAAAGGAAAGCCGAAGTATATGAAACAATTTTAAGACTTTCACTGACTTACAGAGTACGAACGGAAAATAGAAATAATAAGAGAGATGATGAGGCGGATAGCTAAGGAGGTGAGTAAAATGCTGGAAAGAATGTCAAAAAAATTTCCATAGATTGTTGCGTATGAAGAAAAGGAGGTAAACATCCTATAGAAAATAAGAAGAAAATGAAGATTCTTCTAACTAAAATTGGATCCTTCAAAGTATACTATCACTGGCAAAGGACGCGAAAACACTTAGTGGATTAATACCTACATTTTGTTTGTGTTTAAGCATATTCTGGTCTGATCTTTTGGGAAAAGTGAAAAAGAAAGCTTTGGCAGTTACTTAAAACAAAGCCTAGTGTTTGGGATTCTTAGAATGACCATGATTTACTTTTTCTATGCTTTACATAAGTCAGTTACGGTGGCTAGATAAATAATTCTTGTACGATCAGACATAAAACGTGCTGTAAAGGAGATAAATAAAGACGTACCTTAGAATCTCACAGAGGACCTAACTGTAAGTCTTAGCAAAATCGGAAAGAGTTAGAAAAATAATTTTGGAAAGGCTGAAAGAACGAAGTTCGTGCTCGTCTCGCCAAATGAATGACATTATTGTCACGATACGTATATACACAGAACACTTTTAAACTTGGCATACACCATTTGATTAACATTTATGAATAATTTAAATGTTAATTCTGTTTACGACGTGTTTCGAGTATATCAACTCTCTTCAGACAAACTGTAGTGCAATTAGCGTACTTATTTCCCTTGTATTATCGTATCGTTTGCGATACAGAAAAAACGACACAAGTTCGTGTTCGTCTCCTCTAGGAAGTAAATTTGTCTACTTGTATTTTTCATTTAAACTGCTGTCTTCTTAAGATATACGTGAGGAACTCAAGCAGGTGATTGCATCAACTCAAATTGAGAATCGAAGAAGAAAGGTCAGAAGTAGTGCCTTATCTCAACGAAGAAGCTCATATCTGCGTCGAATGCTGATTATTTTTGAGCTGTATGGGGCAGTTTTTCCAGCAGCTTGCAGCAATATCAATTATTGACTGTCATTTCATTTTAAAAAATTAGTAATAACTACGCCTTTAAAATCTCAAAACAAGGCGATCTTTACCACATACAGTTTCACTTAGATTTTGGCTTGTGTTCACCTTTCGTTTGTTTTTCTATGCTTGGAGGCGCAATATAATATTGCACCACGTATCGGAAGCATATATTTGTTTCTCTCTCTCTCTTTTCTTCATAGTCAGCGAGAAACATCAGAAAAATCTCATACCGAATACCTTTTTATTTAATATTAACGAGACGGGGACCCAACTTGATAACGTAACAAATGTCAATTGATTCTTGATTAGAATACCAATTGTCTCAAAATTTACCCTAGTACACAAACTTATATTAATCAATTAAGATTGATACATATATAACCCGTTTCCACAAAAATTTTCGTATTCTGTATACGTATTTCGACAACTAAATTGTAATCAGCTTCCGAGGGTGTAAATCTGGTACGAGCTTTGTTTCTGTGAGAGCCATGGTTGCAGGTGCGACACTGTGATTAAGTATTTGCTGATAATGACAACTTACTTGTCGAAATACGTATACAGAATTCTAAAATTATTGTGACAAGGGATTATATTAACCTTAATTGATTAATTTTTACAACCACAGTCTCCACTAAAATTTACAAACTTATAACATGTCGTGAAAAGGAACTAAGTACTGACTGTTCAAACATTGCGCTTCGTAATAACAAAACGACAAAGTAAGCATACAAACTTTGCCAAATCAATTTCCACACGCACACTAACAATCTCAATCACGTTACAGCGTCTCAATACTATCATATCGTCTGTGAGAAGAAAAGTCTCATTTACATTTGGTTTACCACCGTTATACATAGTATACATAAATTACCCGCTCACCGTTTTCAATTTTTCAGATTTTAATGTATACAAAACCTATTTAATGTAAACAAAACCCATAGAGAACAGGTAAGAAGTAACACCACAGTTTGCCTGATGAATCGAAACGCGTAGTAAACTCGTAAACAGAATCTTATTCACATTTGAATTATTACCAAACGTTCATCAAATGGCGTATGCCAAATTTAAAAGTGTCCATTTGACGGGACAAACACGAACTTTGTTCTTTCGAACAATTGCATGTTGAGACGATGGAGGGAAGTATCGTTTTTTCATATTATTAAAATGTTCAGTTTCAATATGTATGTCAGTTATTGTGTTCCTTAATTGATCGTTCAATAAAAATATCTAATTTTTATTTTGTATTATTTACTTACATTGTAAATTTTACAATGAAATCAAAATAAGCTATCGGAGCTGGGTCGGTGGTGTCCATGGGCAGATATTGGCTGCGGGTCATAGTTTGGAGAGCCCTACTTTATGAAATCGATGCAAGAATATAAAATCAACAGAAAATCGGGACGCTTTAAAGTTTGGTAAATAAAAAAAAGTATATCCGTGGGGTATTATGATCAGAGAAACAAATAAAATTCATTAGCATCAAAAGAACTTAATTACAGAAGAAAAAATCAATTAAATCAGAATTAGAGGTATTTCTTTTTTATGTTTTCCCCAATTTTAATTATTTGATAATACAGTTTGATTTCAATAACGCTTAATTTATTTTAAATTGAAAGCCCAACACTACTTTAACAAGAACATTATAAATAGAAGAAAAACTGGTCTATCTTCGCGTTTATACGACATTAATACCACATAAATATTAATCATTATATAGCTGCGGGTATCTGTTATTGCTAACATATTACATTATAACAGCAACACATTTGAAATGCCACGATTGATCTTACCGATACGGATAAACTTGTTTGACCAAATAATAATACATAATACTACCCATAGTTCCAGCCATTTACTGTTTGGCTTTCTTGAGCTCATTAACCCTTATTTTAAGTATTGACTGGTACACTTTGTCGGCGAAGCCGAACTCTTTAAACGTCCTACAATGACGTTCTGATTGATATTTTATTGGCTTCCACGAAATCCTCAAAACGTATTCATATATGTACACATGTATGCATGTGGATATACAAGAAGTAAGGTGCCTCTTCTAAATAGAGGAACAATCACGAATGAGCGGTTTTAATGAATATTGTTAAAGCTGAAACGATCGGTAGATTCTTTTAATTTATCAACGATTGTTTGGTAGTTAGACTTTCTTTATTTCTGATTCCTAAAAATGTATACACTACCGTCGAAAAGTTTAGAAGTGTGTAAGTAATGGGAATTCCATTAATTCCTAAACAGATTGTTTCACAAACACTTTTACGCTATATTTAATTAGATTACATATGTACATTTAAATAGAACAAAATACATGAGAAAGTTTATGTATATTTTTTTTGCTATCTCTAAAAAGTTTACGACCTAAATTACAAGTTCTGGTCTAAATTTTAACATCGACACGTAACGATATCAAACTAGAAAGAGAGCTCTTGTATGTTTCATTGAAAAAGAAACGAACAATAGTGTGCATAGTGTGCAATAGGAGTTTGTTTCCACGGGATAACAAAAAACCTCAATACTACTGCATTCTCTCTCTCTCGCATTTTATTCAAGACATGAATATATTGAAAGAATAAAGTATCGTTTACTCAAAATACTTTTCTATTCAACTTAGCAGTATTTATTCTTGAAGTAATCTTCTGCTGTAACATTTTTTTAAATATTTAGTAAACTTGATCAGTGCATTGCAAATAGGTGGCTAAAAATTATATTTGAATGAATGCATGTTCATGAATTGAAAGCATTAGTATAAATTACAAAGGGTACTAGGAAAGTTTTGCAATTTGACGCAACAATGAATCGTAGGAAGCTGCTTATTACTGCATGTCGAGACATGTTCATACGTGCATAGTAGCCGCCGCGCCATGTCGATGGGCTTAGTTATTCATTAGCAGTGAGAGTGTAAAGTGCTTGCGATGGCATCGTGGTCACGAAATGAGATAAGGGCAGTTTTGCGTTATAATTTCGTGCGTGGTTTAAACATAGACCAGTGCTTCGAAGAAATGACTCTTGCACTAGGTGATATTTGTCCACATCGCACAACGATATTCAGGTGGTATAAAGAATTCCAAATGGGAAATTTAACTGTGGAGGATGCTGAGAGGCCGAGAAGGCCACGAACATCAGTTACGGAAGAAAACGTTACTACTGTGAAGAAAATGGATGGCGAAGACAGGCGAGTGACCTACCTAAATGCACCAGCAATTCGTTCGATTCTAAGGACACACCAGTAGTTGTCAGAAAATCTCGATCTTTAAAGAAGAAAATGATAGCTGTATTTTTCAAATCGAGTGGAATTGTGGAACGCGTCGTTTTGGACACACAGAAGACAGTCACAGCTAAGTGGCATACTGAACAGTGCCTGCCTAAAGTCATTGGATCTATGAAGAACCTGCGGCCAAAGTCAAGAATGGACACCTGGTTCCTCCATCACGATAATGCTCCAGCTCACCGCGCTAAAAGCCTGCACCGAATATTTGACCACGATAGGATTGAAACTTCTCGAGCACCCTCCCTACAGTCCAGATCTTGCTCTCTGCGACTTTGCACTGTTCCCGCATGTGAAAATGAAGCTAAAAGGGAGGAAGTTTTCCAGTGATGAGGACCTTCTGCGGGCTTGGGACAACGAGTGTGTTTTTCTCCCTAGCGAAACTTGGCAGGACAGGTTTAAAGATTGGTTTCGGAGGATGGAGAGGTGCATTGAGTGTAGAGGAAATTACTTTGGTTGTTCTAATCTTCCAAATTGGTGGTTGATAAGTGCTTTCTTTGTTTTTTTAAAAGTCTTCGAAATGATCGTTGTGGATTGTTGATCTCTATATGTGTAAAATTTTATAGATTATATAATACCAGTACTAAATGTAAGTACAGATATAATTTGTAAAATCGGTAATGGAAATCCTTTATATATCTAATGAACTATTTACCAGGTGTATCGGAAAGTCATTACCGGTTTTTCTAACAAATGTCGCTAGGCTTGAGTATGCAATGTTATGATTTGACTTTAGCCTCTGTAAGCTACGGAATATTTGAAAACTTTCCAAATGACGAAGAAACATCTGGAACTAGAAAAGTTATTAAATAGTCAGTCCAGAATCCAAATCTTTGCAGAGCATTTCTAGGATAAATCCAATTTCAAAATTAAAAATGGTAGAGTCTGCCCAGAAGATGCATTTGAACCAGAAATTTTTAAAATGAACCGTCAATTTTGTATAATGAATTGAGTATCAGAAAATTATATGCAAGATGCATTTTTTGATTGTGGGACACAAATGTTAAGGAGAATGAATTTAAACCCTCAATGTGGGGAAGTTAAAACATGATCAGAAAGACTTTTGGGTTAATGAAACCTAAATACTCTACTGTATGCCCGAAATCCTGCAATAATCGAAACAATAGATTGAGACTGGGAAGAAGACAAAATATATATACTCGGCCCAAATGATTATAACCACCGTTGACTTGAATCCTCTTTCAATGAAGTTCTTAACTTATTGGATTCTGATGCCAACGATGATTCAGGTTTATTATAAATTCCTTTTATATTACGAATTGAAACAGTTATAAATATAAATTTATATTGCATTGCGTATTTCATTACTACTTATCTTGTATCGAGCAACAGAGAAAAATATGAAGAATTGCTGACTCACTGATATTTTCTGTTTGTAGCGCAAATATCGCAAAATATTGCGCAATATATCTGGAAGAAATTAGAAAATGTCAGTGACAATGTTTTAAGATATTTCATTTAGTTCAATTTTAAAAATTTAAAATATTATTTTCACCGGAAGTGTTGGTTACAACGCAGTCTACAGAGAAAAACGACGTAATCGCCTTCGGGCGCACAAGACGAATACGCGCCAAAAGACGCTTCATAACTCTAAGTTAATATGCAGCATTCACTGTTTGACTGGTATAAACTCTTTATTGCACTATGCCTTTCGAATCATAAAAACAAATCAACATTGTCTTCACTTTTCACTTCCTCAAAAGGCTTCTTTTCGGTCTTTCTTCGCTTGGATGCTTCCATTGCTTGACGCTTGATCTCTGGATCATATTGAAAACACCACGTCTCATCGCCAGTTACAATAGAATATCTTCGTCCCTTTTTGACACTTTAATCAAATCTGTACAATGATGAATTCACTTAACTTGAAGGTGATTTTGATGGAGCCTGTGGTTGGTTAACTTAATCACTTAATGTTGATATATAACCCCTTTCCACATTAATTTTTCGTAATTCTGTATACGCATTTCGACAACTAAGTTGTCATTATCAGCAGATAATTAGGCAGTGTTGCATCTGGAGAACTACGGCAAGAAAGGGGTTATATATCAACCTTTAGTGATTAACTTCACTTAACTTGAGTGGTATAAATCTTTCTCAGTCCCAAATGCTGTGTCAAAATGCGTTGAATTGAATCTTTAGAAATATGTGGTTCCATTCCTACGTATCGCATCATTTCTGATAAATTCACGCACAAGTTCAATGTTACTTTCTGTAACCACAGATTTTTTTGGACCAGGATGTTCGTCGTCATTCATGTCCGCACGACTATCTTTAAATCGTTTATACCACTCATACACACTCGTACGTGATAAACACGTACCACCATACACTTGATTCATCAAATTAAACATTTCAGTAAACGATTTAGTTTAAAACAGAACTTGATATTTGTTCTTTGTTCAAAATTCATTTGTCGACCAATGCCAACGCAATTTCTCTGCTTCTAATAATGCAAATGTCATCATATTTTGACAAAACATTGGTGAAAGATCTGCCTTACCGACGCATATTTTTTTTAATAGATGGCGCTACCAATAAATACTATTTTAAAAAAGTTCAGTTTTCTCTGCGACAGACTGTGTATAACAACCAAAACAATTTGTTTTAATTACGCCGTCATTAAAATATCGAATTACAATCCAACCTACAATTACAAATACCTACCAATTTATTAAACCTAAAATATTAGTTAACGATATCATCCGGTATACGTAAACGTTCTCTCTCACCATCTCGCTCCTTCGTTCTCGATAATCCACTAATTAATAACAGTAAATTGATGGGGAGTGCAGGTGCAAACGTTGCACGCTTCGTTGGGTGCATTGTGAACAGCGACACATTTATTAATTTGCATTGTTAGGGGGTAATTAGGGCGAAGCCATTTGTTCGTAATGGGGCTGCCAGGCCTGGCCGCTGACTGCTGGGCTCTTTCTCTCGAGTATCGGGCCGAGTTCGTTGTCGTGATGACAGACCGTGCCCCCTTTGTGCGTAACACACCCGGTGACTTCGGCTCCTGATGATGCGGATACCACGAAAAAAGGATGTGGTTTTTTTTAGAGATTTTTTAGAATTTCGATGTATTATTAACATTTCCCCTCCCGTTTATTATCGAGAAACGTTTCTAGAGAACGATTTGCGGTTTTTCCTTTGTTGAAAATCTAAACGATTTTCGACCGGTCTACAAATAATTAGATGTTATCCTTCACTTTCTCTTGAAGAACAATTAGTGCTTAATATTACACAAGAATTGGCAGAATGTTGTGTTACAAAGAAACAATTAAAAGCTATAACAAAAAGTAAAAGATAAAAATGATATTTAATATTCTCCATAATACAGATAGAAGATAGATGCGAGTGACTTTAATACTTTTATAAAAGAACTAGCGCTATCTTTCGTAAAATGCTTCTCCTACAACTCAATAGTTGATTTCTTATCAGAGCTCAAGTTACAAAATGTTAAGTGTTATAAAAACAGTTACACCAGTCAGTTATCTCATATATATATATAATAAACAAGGAACTAGTAGGTAATTCGGTCTGTGAACTGAAAAACTTGATATTTTTTTCTTTAGACTCTCTATATTTCGCCACTGCTTGGTGGCTTCTTCAGAAGAACCAAGAAAATTATCAAAGCCACACACTAACTAGACATAACAATACACAACATATACCGTCACGATCGAAGAACATTATATGTTGTCTCATCTAACCTTGACACCTATTAAATTAATTTATCGCGACTCTAAACAATAATAATATTATTATTGTAAACAATAATAATACTATTGTTTTCGAGACTCCAAACAATAATAATGTTGTGTATTGTTATGTCTAGTTAGTGTGTGGCTTTGATAATTTTCTTGGTTCTCCTGAAGAAGCCACCAAGCAGTGGCGAAATATAGAGAGTCTAAAGAAAAAAATATCAAGTCTTTCAGTTCACAGACCGAATTACCTACTAGATTCTTGTTTATATCATTAGTACGGTCGTTATACCTTCCTTCATATATATAGACGTTAACGTAATGTTGAAAGTGTGGAACGAAAAATATTTCGAAGTTTTTAAAATTTTCTGTCGAAAATCATGTTTTTTATTGTCAAACAAGATAATACAACTTCATTCAATTAACTAAAAAAGGTAAACGAAACCCTTTTCCACAATAATGTTCTTAGTCTGTATACACATTTAGACAACTAAGTCGTCATCATCATCAGACAATTAATCACAATGAGAATTCGCAGTAAAACTCGCACAGAAACAAATCCGTACCAGAAATTCACCGTCAGCCGAACACACATTTTCGGTGTTGTGTGTTTGGCCTTTGACGGTGTCTATGAGGTAGGCAATTTGTTTATTTTTGTTTTAGAAGATGATGTCGGGTCTATTGTGAATTAACTTTTGTGTGTGTGTGCTCCGCGAGGAGTCGAGAACTCTTTTCTTCTAAATAAGTTTGGAATGGAGTCCTTGGAAGTCAGACGTCAACTAAACAGTATAAAGTTTGTATTTAACTTGGTTAGAGGAAATATAGATTGAGCTCATTTGCTGTCTCAGTTCAATTTTATGGTACCGCGAGTGTCGGCTAGACATAGCCATTGCTTTTATATCGAAACAATTAGTACCAATATTGATTTGAATTCCCCATTAGCAGTGGCATGTCGGGCCTTCAACGGTTTGTCGGACCATTGCGATATAAATTTTGATTCCTTGGGGCGGATACTGGCTGTCGCTAGGGCGCGTTTGTCTTAATTTTCTTAATTATGGGTGTGTGTGTATATCTTCATTTTCATTTTTCTTTTTTTTTGTTGTTATTTTGAACTATAGCTTTGATGGTTGTGTTTCCTCATCAGAAATTAGGTCCATTTTCTCTACGGTATGTAAATGATCTTATTTCATCCTTGCTTCTCTGGCTTGTTTTTTCCCAGAGAAGATTCTGTCATTGTATTACAGTTCTTTTACCTTAAGACCTCTCCATGTTCTTCTCTACTTTTTGTTTTCGAGTTATTCTCTGTATCTTTTCCATACTGCAAAGAGCAAGAGAAACAATAGGTCGCCCGATCAGAGTTTGCCTTAATCTGGTAAAGATAAATATAAAGGATATAAAGGGGTGGTGCACGATGCATCTAGGAGAACGTTAGCTATCGTACTTCCCTGCGCAACTTATGCAACTTTCGACACGTTAATTTGAACTTATGTAGCTTGAATTCTTCGGAAGTGCTAGCTTCCATATAAAATCATTACGAATTTTCAGAACAACCTGATATATTCACATGTTCTAATGTTAAGTTAAATGACTATATACTAGGAGGCGAATAAAATGGAAAAATTATTAGAACCGGAGAACTGATAACTGCGGTTAATTCTGAATCATATCGCTATGTTGACTATTCAATTCCTTCGAGAATAGTATTTAAAAAAATTGTAGTAACCTTATATGTATACATATATATATATATATATAAAATTAGCGTAATTAATAATTAAAATTGTAAAAATAAATGTATTCAAGAATTATGCATTCATTTTATAATCAATTTCTTAATTTGCATGCAGTCAAGTTGAAAATGTATTTCCATTATTCTCTAATCGAATGTTTAAAACAATTTAAAACTTCTAAATTTATTCATTGGGGTTTTCCCAAAGTTTTTTCTTATAGACTCATATACATTCACAATTAACTTATTAACTAATAAATACCGAAGAAAAGAAAGGAATATGGATTATAATAAATTGTTACTAAGAAATAATTAAAGTCATTTATAAAAGTTACAACAGTCGACTGTCAAAACCAACCTGCTTCCTTTGTTTTTTTTCTCCTTTGTAATTTATTCTTCAAGTATAATATTGTAGATGTGTATTTTGATATAATAACTGATAATTTAGTAGTAATTTGCCGGCTATGTGATTACGCACCGAAGTAAAAATTTAAAGTTTAACACGTCAATATGTTGAATAGAAATAGAACGATGGATCAGTTGCACAACCGAAGTCGGAAACCGCTTCGATTTCGGACAATGGCAAAACCGCAAATTGTCCGCCTGAAAGGTTCATCGATATCAAAGAAATATGACCACAAGTGTAAGTTGTATATCGATTAGAATTGTCTCTTTTTTAAGTATATTTTATTGAGTAGTGTATTTGGAGAATTTAGTATATTCATCAGTTCTAAAGAAAATTTTTTTGGAAAATACTTTGTAAATCAAACAAAAAAATTGATGAATTCTGAAAGACTTTTCAAATAAATAAAATACAGAAAATGTTTGATTCAAATAATTTAATTCTATTCGGAGAATAGAAACAATTAAATTGATTTCCCTCACTCCTTATTTTCTCCTAAATTTCTCAATTCATTAGAAGTATTTAATACTTTTATGCTTGAACTAAATCTAGGGAATATTGACAAACTTGCGGAGGTATTGGATCTATAGTGCGACCAACTTTATTTGGCCGGCGGAAAAAATGTGAACTAATACACGAAGCTCTTTACCTCTCACCTCCATAACCTATATATTCAGCTGAAGTACAGTCAAGTACAATATCATATCTATTTTTTTCTACTTGTTATTTTAGTTTATAGGTTAGTTTGTTGTATAATCTAATAGGCTGCAGTCATAACCTCACATTCACATGTCAAACTTTTGAATTAAGCGTCCCAAATTTTTGTATCCGAGTGTATCTTTTAAAACGATCGTGCTGCTTGACTGACCAAATTGAATTGGTTGTATGTAAAACTTGGACGTCTATCATGCCTTTCTCTTCTTCCTTATAGTTTAGTATGACAAGTTGTTATACGTAGTCTGTGCTTTCGATTTAATAATTTTGTTGACCATGTCTTTTACCTTTCTCCATGGATTTGGGTCGGGTTGAAAGTGTCTGCTGGATTACTAGTTACGGCGAAATTAGCAGGTGTTCAATAACATTGGCTTGAACGATTGCTTGGTTG
Source organism: Dermolepida albohirtum (assembly GCA_031893035.1). NCBI lineage: Eukaryota > Metazoa > Arthropoda > Insecta > Coleoptera > Scarabaeidae > Dermolepida > Dermolepida albohirtum. Next base: position 653,513 of record JAVIWB010005837.1, read on the forward strand.
AGATGTTGGATCTCCCTTGTGTAAGGCTTGGATGTCGATCATTCCCGATGAACTTGCGAAGGTATTGGATCTACTTTGTATTTAAGGCTTGGACGTCTATCATGCCTTTTCACCTTCCTTCTAATTGAGTATGACAAGCTGTTATACGTAGTGTCTGTGCTTTTCATTTAATAATTTTGTTGACCATGTGTTTTACCATTTTCTATGGATTTGGATCGAGTCGAAAGTGTTTGCTGGTTTACGAGATATGGCGAAATTAGCAGGTGTTCAATAAAATTGGCTTTAACAATTGCTTGGTGGAGATGTTGGATCTCCCTTGTGTAGGGTTTGGATGTCGATCATGCCTGAGAAACTTGCGGAGGTATTGGATCTACTTTGTATGTAAGACTTGGACGTCTATCATGCCTCTTTCTCCTTCTTTCTAATTGAGTATGATAAGTTGTTATACGTAGTGACTGTGCTTTTCATTTAATAATTTTGTTGACCATATGTTTTATCGTTCTCCATGGATTTGGGTCGGGTTGAAAGTATCTGCTAGATTACCAGTTATGGCGAAATTATCAGGTATTCAATTTAATTGTCTTTGACGATTGCTTGGTGGAGGTGTTGGATCTCCTTTGTGTAAGGCTTGGATGTCGATCATGTCTCTTCCTCGTCCCTTCGCATTTAGTGTGACTCTACATAATTCAAGAAGTCGCTCCCAAACGCACCGCTTATTAAAAGTGTAATTACTAAGGTTTTTGCATCTGGGATTCAATCATTATTCCAGATTCAAAAACCTTAATAATTACACTTTTAATAAAGCAGAAACTAAAATCTTTAATAATGGTCCTAAATACGCACCGTTTTTTACCGTTATAAGTGAATAAACTCAATTCTGTTACGCTTCTTAATGATCAATTAGATTTATACAATTCATCTCCTTCCTCCTCCCTTCATATTTAGTGTGACTCTCCATAAATCAAGAAAAAGCTTTCAAATACGCCACTTATGATTTCTATCCCAGATTCAAAAGGCTTAGTATGATAATTACATTTTTAAAAAGGCAGAAACTAAAATCTTTAATAATTGTCCAAAATACACACCGTTTTCTACCGTTATAAGTGAATAAACTCAATTCTGTTATGCTTCTTAATGACGAATTAGATTTATACAATTCATCTCCTTCCTCCTCCCTTCATATTTAGTGTGACTCTCCATAAATCAAGAAAAAGCTTCCAAATACGCACCTTGTGATTTCTGTCCCAGATTCAAAAAGCTTAGTAATTACACTTTTAATAAGGCAGCAACTAAAATCTTTAATTATGGTCCAAAATACACACCGTTTTCTCCCGTTATAACTTAATAAACTTAATTCTGTTACCCTGTTGAATGATCAATTAGATTTAAACAATTCAACTCTTTTAAATCTTAATCCTTAGCACTCACTATTTCTATTTTAATATTTTAATTTAATCATACCATATAATTTCATTAGTTCTTAATGTTTTCTTATAATTATTATTATTAATTATATTAGAAATATTTATAGATATTTCGAAGGAAGGTCCCTTATTGATAAATAAACTTGTATATAAGTTTACTTCCACTCCGTTCTTCTAATCAGATCTACCCCTTTCCAGTAAACGGATTTAATTATTGCTTTTCGTTTTCCTAACATATATAAAGGAGATTATAACCTATATTAAATATATTGGGTTGGCAACTAAGTACTTTCGGTTTTGTAGTATAAAATAAAACACTTTTTTTTAAACAAAGACTAGTTTTTAATCAATTATATATCTTCCATTTTGCTCAATGTCCTTTTGCCATCTTTCTTTCAGCTATATGATTCCGCGCTCATAAAATTTCTGGTCCTTATCAGCAAAAAACTGAACCAGGTGCGAGTGAAGGTCATCGTCATTTGTGAAAGTTTTACCATTCAAAGAATTCTGCAAACTTCGAAATAAATGGTAATCAGATGGTGCTACATCACGGCTGTATGGGGGATGTGGCATCACTTCCCAGCCAAGCTCCAATAGTTTCCCACGAGTTGCCAAAAATGTGTGAGGCCTTGCATTATCTTGGTGGAAAACTACACCTTTCCGATTTGACAATTCTGGCCGTTTTTCTTTGATTGCTTCATCCAGTTTTATTAACTGTTAACAGTAAACATCAGAATTGATCGTTTGGTTCCTTGGAAGCAGCTCAAAAAACACAACACCTTTGTAATCCCACCAAACTGACAGCATGATCTTTTTTGAATGCAATTCAGCTTTCGATGTGGTTTGAGCTGGTTTATCGTGTTTGCGCCATGATCGTTTTCGAACTATGTTACTGTACAGGACCCATTTTTCATAACCAGTGATGATTCTTTTTAAGAAAGGGTCGGTTTCATTTCGTCTAAGGTGCATATCGCAAAAGTTGATTCTTTGTGTTAAATGAATTTCTTTCAATTCGTGAGGTACCCAAATATCAAGCTTCTTAACTAGCCCAAGACATTTTAAATGTTTTTCAATTGTTGTGTGCGATACATGTAGCCTCTCCGCAACCTCTCGAACAGTTATATGACGATCCTCTTCAATTATGACTCTGATTTGGTCATCATCAACTTCAGTAGACCGACCAGAACGTTGCTCATCTTTGAGGGAAAAATCTCCAGAACGGAATTTTTTATACCAATTCTGACACGTGCGCTCTGTTAAGCAATTATCACCATAAACTTCACATATCTTTTTGTGAGCCGCAGCAGCTTTCTTTCCTTTACGGAAATAAAATAGTAAAATATGTCGAAAATGTTCGTTTCTGCACTCCATTTAAAATTAACCCACAACTAATAGCTTTAATAAAAATCACGCACTACTTGCTTCTGAAGTTACGTCAATGTGACTAGTATCACGCGACAAACGGTAAAGTACAGCACTAACATACGTTATACAAAAAATAAAGCAACGCTCTCTATCAGTAAAAACCGAAAGTACTTAGTTGCCAACCCAATATTATAGTGTGAAATTTAAACAAAGTTTTTTATTTATTACTTAGTTCTATTTATTCCTTAGTAATAAACTAAACAATTTTAAATATGTTTAATCAACGTTCCTTGAAAACAAAATATCCTAAACATCAGGTGAGACGAACTATAAGAATAAGCTCGTAGGAGCTGGATATTGTAACAAATTAAAACCTACCACTTGAGAGGAAAAGGAAGATCAAATATATTCCCGAAAAATCGAGAATTTCAAAAATTTTATGGCGTATGGGTTGTAATAATCACTAACTTTATTAAAGACATTTTTATTTGCACTAAATCATTTTCGTGTCTATTTTTTCTTACATTCAATGGACCTATAATTAATTACATATTAATGTGTAATAAATACCCTATTAATTCTAGGACTTTTCCACAACGATGAGCTCAAAAGCAAGAATCGAAGCTTCTGGTTCAAACAGGCGAAAGAAAATAAGTAGTTGTCTAACTGAAACCGCCGATTAAACATAATGGGCTAAATAAACTATCGTCATTAATGTACCATTTAAAGCCTATTTAATAGGAACTATGGATGTATACAAGCCTAACTGTATCTCAACATGTGAATACATATAGGAACAGTTTCAATACATCCGTAATTTTCTATAGGTAGTTAATCACATTTTGTTTTTAATTCGCTGGGATTCTTTTATATGAATTTTTGGCGTACTGGAGCGTGGTGTTCGGATCTAGTTATTAATTGGAGATCTTTTGCGTTTTTATTTATATATTAGAGAGTGTTTATAAATGTTTTTTTAATATTTACAACAGTTAAAAATAGCACTGTGTGTATTTATTAATTTTAAAATGAATCCTCGTTTCAGATCTTATAATCGAGGGAAATTTTGTTCATTTTAGATAAAATATCAATTCTTTCTGATTGTTAGAAAAACTAGAAAATATAAATAAGAAAACTGGCGGCTCTTAATTGGGAAAACTTTTAAATGTGGTGTACTAAATATTAAAATATATAATAATAAATTATTAGCCTTACTGCTGAAGCAAATGAAAGTTGAAATTCGAAATATTATTGCTCAACATAATCTCATAACATAAAAAAGAAAAAATTATAGTGAAATTTTCATTTTGTTTTGTAAACCAGGTTTCTACAGCTTCTATTACCTCTTTGTTGAAAGAAACTTTAAGGTCTCACAAATTTTTTCTCAATTGAGGGAAGATATAATCAGATCAGATGAGTAAAGGGGATGTTAAAACAATTTAAACCCTAGGACAAGTATTTTCCGTGGCGATGTGCGATTTGCGTCTAAAGGTAAAAACGAAACACCTTCGAACACTAACACGATGATGAGTAAGTCCATGAACTAACTATTAAAACACTTTTGGCAAAATTCTTTTTAATTCATCAACATAGTCTCTTTCAAGTGCGATACATATTCCAACCCTTTTCTAACTTTTCTGTGTCAACCGTGTAGAACGATTTACTTTTGCCCTTAAAATAGGCGTTAGCTTCGGCAATCACTTCTTCATTAGTGTCAAATCTATTTCCCTGGACCATCTTTTTGAGGTCAGCCAATAGTCGTTGGGGGCCAAATCTGAGGAATATACGAAATTATAACGCAAAATAGCCCTTATCTCATTTCACGACCACGTTACCATCACAAGCACTTTACACTCTCACCGCTAATGAATAACTGAGCCCATAAACATGGCACGGCGGCTACTGTGCACGTATGAACATGCCAACAGGCAGCAACAAGCAGCTTCCTACGATTCCACGTTACGTCATATTGCAAGACTTTCTTAGTATTCTTTGTACGATGGGTGCGGAAGCAATTTGTAGTTCAATTCGTACAATTTAGCTATCGCAATCAACGACTTGTGACACAGTGCATTCTGGTCGACCGAAAAAATCCGGTTTAGCAAAAATTGTGATGGAAAATAATCATAATGTAACCGCGGATTATTTGCAATTGGTAAAGAATTATAATTAACGCAAATTAGGTATGTATGAAAGCATACACATTTTGAAAAGCAAGGGCCATGTATTAAACACTGACATGGGACCTACTCATCTCTCTTTGACCTTTTATACGATAGACCAGAGAGGGTGTAGTAAACGCATACAGTGCTTTTTTAGGAAAGTTTAAGGCTAGAATACAATTTTTAAAACGAATATACAGTGTGCGTTTCAGCTTTCGGCGGAACAGTCGTGTGTGGAATTGTTTTTATGCGGATTTTGCCGTAGTTTCCGAGTAAAACACCGTTTAATTATCTGCTAATGATGACAAACTTAGTTGTCGAAATACGTATACAGAATACGAAAATTATTGTGAAAAAGGGTTATACATATATCAAGTAATTAAGAGATTTAAATTATGTATTTTAAAAATAAATATAATTTTCACTTTCGTTACTGTTTATTTTGGCGCAAGCTGTATTTATCTGCAATGCATGGTGTGCTGCAGTGTATAATTTTTATAATCAACATATTTTTATTCTTGCTGGAAATATACTATTTAAACGCTTATAAAACAAGAAACAACAGAATGTGTTTACGATTAAGGTAACTTGTTACTTGCAAATACACTTAACATATTTCCAATTAAATTTAGGAAAAAATCACTGCTATAATGACGTACATGAATCTAATAATTCAGCGTCGCGAATCATTAACAACTTTCCATGAACACCATGAATTCATAACTGTTCAAACATATATTAATCTACATCGGAGTATAAATGTATAAATAGACGACATACATACATTCAAGTATCTATCCTATAAGGAAATCCATTTCATACAGGTACTAGGACTTGTAGATATGTAATATTTTAAAATATTTAGTTTAACCGGCTACTAGCAATGGTAAATAATATGTTATATATACAGGAATTATATGGAAATTTTTTAAAAACTATCGAGTAAACAAGGGCAGTGTTTAGATTGCCAAAAGCACAAATAATTGGATGATATCAAGTGTTTTTTGGTCCAAAATTGTAACAACGAGGCGTGTTTTTTAAGTAAGTGCCGTTTGAAAATCAAAACCAAATGAAAGAAAATTTTCAAAAACCAAATTTATTTTCATATTCTGCATACATATTACGTTAGTTTCTATCTGCCACATTATAAATTTGCTTTAGATTAGTTTTTGAGGTTCTATCTTCTCCCGTTCCTATCGTTCTCTAGTATTATAGAGTTGCTTTAGATAAGTGTTTTGGGTTCTATCTTCTCCCGTTCCTCTCTTTCTCTAGTATTCCCCGTAATATGATAATTTCTGTTTGTCTTTTTCTTTGAATAGTCTTTGAATTTGGATTTATTAATTTTCAAATTTTTTTGCTTGTTTTAGATTATTTATAAAATATTTAAAAATGAAACGCATCTACTATCAAGTGTTTTTTAAGTAAAGACTGTTTGATATTGAAAACAAAAGGAAGGAAAATTTTCAAAAACCAAATTTATTTTCACCTTCTTCATACATATTACGTTACTTTCTATCTATTTCATTATAGAGTTGCTTTAGGTTAGTGTTTGGGGTTCTATCTTCTCCCGTTCCTATCGTTCTCTAGTATTCCTCGTAAAATGATAATTTCTGTTTCTCTTTCTTTGAATAGTCTTTGAATTTGACTTTATTATTTTTCAAATTTTTTTGCCAGTTTTGGATTATTTCTAAAATATTTAAAAATGAAACGCATCTACTGTCAAGTATTTTTTAAATAAAGGCTGTTTGAAAATAAAAACCAAATTTATTTTCACATTCTACATACATATTACGTTAGTTTCTATCTGCTACATTATAGATTTGCTTTAGTTTAGTGTTTGGGGTTCTATCTTCTCCCGTTCCTATCGTTCTCTAGTATTCCTCGTAATATGATAATTTCTGTTTGTCTCTTTCTTTGAATAGTCTTTGAATTTGACTTTATTATTTTTCAAATTTTTTTGCCACTTTTGGATTATTTCTAAAATATTTAAAAATGAAACGCATCTACTGTCAAGTGTTTTTTAAGTAAAGGCTGTTTGAAAATAAAAACCAAATTTATTTTCACATTCTACATACACATTACGTCAGTTTCTATCTGCTACATTATAGAGTTGCTTTAGGTTAGTGTTTGGGGTTCTATCTTCTCCCGTTCCTATCGTTCTCTAGTATTCCTCGTAAAATTATAATTTCTGTTTCTCTTTCTTTGAATAGTCTTTGAATTTGGCTTTATTTTCCAAATTTGTTTGCCTGTTTTGGAATATTTCTAAAATATTTAAAAATCAAACGCATCTGCTGTCAAGTGTTTTTTATGTAAAGGCTGTTTGAAAATAAAAACAATTTATTTTCAGATTCTACATACATTTCTCTATTTGTCAACATAGCTACCGAATTTGTTAAAACACTTATCAAACCTTAAAACTAGATTTTGAATACCCTCTTCATAGAAACTTGCCGCCTGCTCCGATAACCAAGAGGTCACGACCGTTTTCACGTTTTCTACATCATTGTGGTTGTTGCGGTTGACGCCGACATGATGTTCGAGATAGCGGAAAAGATGGAAATCACTTGGCACAAGGTCGGAGCTATAGGGGGGTCCGAAACTTTCCAGCCAAAAGAGTCCAATGAAGCTCGGATCTGAACTGCGGTGTGAGGCCTTGCATTGTCATGGAGTAGCAAAATTTCGTCAGGATGCCACGTTTTTCGTTTTGTTTGTACATTTGAGTGCCACTACATATTGTACGATTATTTTCATATAAATACTTAGCTTAAAATAGACATCAATATGTTTCATCATACAATATATTTCTCAGATGGAAGAAAAAACAAAAAAAATAATATTTTTCTTCCACTTATTGACATAATTTTAAATGTATTCTATTCCCTGCTATTTAATCAATTCTTTCGTTTTTCTTGTACACTCTAATTTAGATATTGTACTCTATGTATTAATTAAACGCTTTACCGCAAACTATATTGCCCCTGGAGAGTTTGTCCTAAAGTTTTGGTTGAATAATTGTTTATTAATATCTCTAACCAAATTCTCAGATACTCAGATGAATTACATATTCATGTAGCATATTAGCATACGTTTCTCGTACTTGAAATTCGATAAAGTACATGTGACTACTCATTATTCTCAGCATTTATCTTGTGTTTAACTTTTTTTGTGCCACTTTTATTTGACAAATTTGTGAAACTTCGCAATAGATATTTTATTCCCTCCTTATCTGATATACATTTACCAGCACTATATGGAATGATGCATCAATATTAATACAAGCGCAGATGTATATGTTGATTTTTACTTCATTTGTTCGAATGAAACGTATTTTCACATTTAAACACACGAAACCAACGTTTTACTCTGTCATAAGGCGCAATTGGTTCAGTGGAATCAGAATAGACTAATAAACTAGAAGGTAATTTTTCATGGAACCTGTGGGTGATTAACTTAATCACTTAAGGTTGCTATATATAACCCCTTTCCACATTAATTTTCCTATTCTGTATACTTATTTCGACAACTAAGTTGTCATCATCAACAGATAAAGCAGTAAGTCTTTCGACGGTACAGATCGTGCACGAAATTTGTCTCGTGCGGTTTTTTACCGTAGTTTACCAGGTGCGATACTGTTTAATTATCTGCTGATGATGACAACTTAGTTGTCGAGATACGTATAGAGAATACGAAAATTAATGTGGAAAGGAGTTATATATCAACCTTCATTGATTAAACTAGATTGATTTAAAACTTACACACAAATTCTCTACTGCCACAAAATTCAGAATTACTCCGTCAGCACACACAATTTTGGCTACAGTATTCTAAAATATCTAAGATCCGATTACAGCAGATGTCTTAATTGACTGGAAGGCTTATATATAAACCTTAAGTGATTAATAAACGACTAAACCTTGATTAATCTTAGGCATAGACGTAGCTAGCTAAACTAGTTTTTTATGTTCTTTTCATTAGCCCTATAGCCTTCGTGCTTTTCACTTTCTGCCTTCGTAAATATCAAAATGTCCTCGAAAAAGAACTACTTTCAAAACAACACTATAATTACGATTCAAATATCTTTAAGCTAAACATGACAATTTGATTTCAAAACGATTTCATCTAAATGTTAAAAGGAATCATTCAAATATTAAAAACACCCACGTGCGTTTCAAGGAATAACACCTATCATTAGGTAAACTTGTGCTATTGACGAACGATTACTTTGTAACGTTTATCGTACCTTTTCGATACAGAAAAATATTGGAAAAACATTGGCTCCTCTATCGTGCAACACCCATGCGTACTGAACGGAAGAACAAGGGTGCGTTTATCACGCAACGTCTCGGCAACGAGGTTACCAGAGCATGTAGACAAACACATCATCTCAGGGACTTACAAATTTGCAGTACGTATGTGTATTTTACGATAGAAGAAAGCAACGTTATTTCATTATCTTTCTATATGGGAAAGGTTGGGGAAGGTGATAAACCCTACAAAGGGATCGTTCATTAATAATACAAGATTACCTGATAATAGATGTTATTTATTAAAACGTAGTAAACGGTGTTATTAATATTCGAATGATTTCTTTTAACATTCATCTATTTTGAATTTGATGGAGCCTGTGGTTGATTAACTTAATCACTAAGGTTGATATATAACCCCTTTCCACATTAACTTTCGTAATTCTGTATACGCATTTCGACAACTAAGTTGTCATCATCAGCAGATAATTGCAAAGTGTCGCACCTGGTAAACCACGGCGAAAAATACCTGTTGGTTCTCAACAGTACAGATCGCGTACGGAGTTTGTTTTCGTACAGGTGTTTTTCGCCGTGGTTTACCAGGTGCGACACTTTGCAATTATCTGCTGATGATGACAACTTAGTTGTCGAAATGCGTATACAGAATTACAAAAGTTAATGTGGAAAGGGGTTATATATCAACCTTAGTGATTAAATTCATCTATTTGGCAAATTGCCAAGATGAGAGTCTTCAAACGCTCTAGCAACCTTGTTGCCGAGTTAGCGAGATAAAAGCGCCCTTGTTATATCGCTCAGTAGATACATCTGTTATACAATAGAGGGAGATAATGCTTTTTCATTGATTTCATCAAAGTTAAATATAATATGTTCACTCTCTACAAAGATGAAATTATGGATATTTATATAATATTTCAAATCGAATAGAATTTAATTAAGGTACATACGTAATAAATATCCCATCGTTTAACATTTTTTATGTCGATAGTCTCAATAATCAGCGCAGATGTTAAGACGTTTAACACGAAGAATACTTTTTATACCCATAATTCTTTAATAACCGCACATAACAACGAAACAACGCGCAGGCAACCTTCCAGCTTGCTTGATTGCTTCTATCAGGTCATTAGCAATATACATTTATATATTAAATAAATGTATTGGAAGCACTTAGCACTAAAATAAATATTAATCGCACGATTCTAGCTTAGACTTGATATGAATATGTAATTGGATGCGTATACAAAAATAAGTTGAGCAAGTTTAGTGTTACTCCTCAAGAATATCCAATTAACATGAGTAAATGGCACAATTAAGAAATTGCAATTACGAAGAATTTTCTTACATCTTCTCGTTTCTTTTTTATTAATCGTTCGTTCCTTTTAAGATTCTTCAGTATAACTGCGTGGGTCAACATAATTATCGTATAATCTGCCACATCGGCTTGTATTTAATGAACCAATTAAATGACGAATGGTTTTTAAATTAAAAGAGGTATTTAATGTCTTAACTTTTACACGAAATGTCAGATTTGTTGAATAAAATTTCATTAGAAAACGATTTTTAAATCGAAACAATATCGGTCTACTTGTATATACTCTGCCAACGATTATTTCTTGAAGAATCTGTTGATGATAGTTTCAATGACATTTGTACCTTTTGCCCCTTAGAAAATTCTTTTCTCTTTAGTAACATATTGGATAGAAATGCAGTGAATATGGTGGCCTGTGGTTTTCATCTGTTGTCAACAACGTGTTCATCGTCCAGAAACTTTTAGAAGTCGTTAATCGTAAAGAAGTGGCATTTTAGCTCAAGAACGCATCAAGTTAGATGGCCTATGGAAAGTTATTAAACCTTGGATAAGTGTGATGGAGTACCATCATACTCACTAGACCTTGCATCTTCAGACTTTCACTTGTTCAGCTCTGCTCTTTTTCTATATTAGTAAATTACCTAAGGAAATGCACATGATGACTACCCAATACTCCTAAGTTATTAAAAGTAATTAAATAATCTAAGAAAATGTCTGATTTAAAATTGGTGACCAAATGGTGACCTTGGAAAACGAATTTATTTTTTTCATGAATTGTGAATTGAAAGCTCGATCAGTGGACTTGACACGGTCGATATGAAAAACTTGTTAATCAAGTCAACATCCCTTAAGTGGTCAGGAATATCGGCAGATTTGGTCCCACCTAGACTCAGTCTTCGCATTCCCTTCCAAAGATTATTCTTGTCAGACACATTTACTCTGATGTGATCCTGGACATAGACATTTTTAATAGCTCGATTTGTTTCGTTCCTAAGTGGTTTGTGGTACTGATAATACGTAGGATTTTTGGTTCGTCGAAGTCGCATTAAAGCCCTATTTTGAGCTTTGATCATTCATTTTATATTCGACGTGAGTTACGGAGCTGTGGGTTTATATATAGTGACAAACTTAACTGGGGCATGCTTGTTGAACAAGTAAAGAATATTGCAATTCAGAAGCGGATCTTTCATATCTACATACGTTTGGCATATCAAAAATGAAATACTAAGGAATCTGATATAGATCCAATCAGAAACAATCCAGTTTAATGTCGTTAAAGCAGGGAGTTTGGAAAGCGCGTTTGTTATCGTTTCCAGAAATTAGATTCAGGATACCGTACGTTGGCAGATGATCTGCAAAACTATGCTGAATCCTTTCACTCTATCGATAGGAGAATGGTCGTATAGTAGAAAGAGATAGACGTCCTTGGACCGACGGCTTTTAGATCATTCTTTTTATTTAATGGTTACATGGTGAATTCTACAATTGTTATACATAGAACAAAAACAAGTACTGGTAAACTGGTATTAAGTTGCGTTAGAAAAATTTGTTGCAGGGTCGTTAAAGATAGTATTTACAGTCATTAAGATGCCGAATCCTGGACATACAATTATGACCTCTAGACAAAACAGCAACTGGTCGTTTGAGTTTTCAAGTTCAAACAACAATACTTTCTTCAGAAACAGTGCAATAATTCCTCTTGAAAATCGTAAAACTGCAAATGCCATTTGATTTACAGTTATCTTCCTCGAGGTTTTAAAAAATTGTATAGTGATGTTCCAAGATCTAGTTTGCGTGAGATTTAGTTAACTTAAGACAACGTAACTTTTTTACATGACCCTTGCCCTAAATAATGTTGTTGATTAAAAGTTTGTCGTGTGATAACAGATTTCTTGGCATTCAGAAATAGCATATTGAAAATCAAATACCAAGGAATCTGGCACGGATCCGATCGGAAATAGTCCAGATTAATGTCGAAGCAGAGAGTTTGGAACGTGCGTTTGTTATCGTTTCTAGAAAATAAATCCAGGGTACAGTACGTTGCCAGATGATCTGTAACGAATTATTGAATAGTGGAAGAAGATGAACATCCTTGGACTGTAGCTTTTAAGAGGTCATTGTTTTCATATAATGGTTACATACTTATTCAACTGGTGCCTTTATAGAATATACTTTCGTACTGTTATTATGTAACAAAATTCCTTTTTACTTTTGTTCTGAAATGTAATTATTTTACGTTATGTTAAGCGAATAAATACACAATATTATTCTGTAACATTTTTACTTGCTGAAAGAATTTTCTCATGGAAAAAAATTTAATGTAAAACTAATTTTTGCCTCAAATTTTAGCGTAGACGATATCAAAGGAATTTTTAAAATAAATTCGGGTCGAATGCTTTAAAAAAGATTTTAAAATGTTTGAGGATTAACTGCAACAAGAAAAAGTCGAAACCCAACGTAACAAATTAAATTTTCCAAACATAAAAGAAGAAAGGTAAATGCGTATTTTTTGTCAACACATAAAAATATGCAGCAAAAAATGCAAAAACCAGGAGCGCGCTATATCTTATTGTTACAATCCGAGTTTCGTTGAATATAATGTTTGTAAAGTCATTAAAAAAAGCACCCGAATTAGGGCCAACGATAATTGTCACTTCCTGCGGAAGTGTTAACAACCTAAACAGCAGTAGCACCTATGTGTGTGCTGTTGTGTCCGTTTATTCTTTTCCCCCCACCTTCTCGCTGGCGAGCGCGAACGGAATTATATAAAACCGACGCGAATTACATTGTATTTAACCGGACACCTTTTTATATTGTTATCAAATTTGACCAGTCATCGCTGTTTAATGTCGACTAGATGTTTCTGCTTGCAGACTGACTGACTTGGTTCGTTGATGTGAATAAAAAGAATTAATGAAATGCCATCTGACACTTATGAGTACGTGGTCTCCTAAAATATGAATGTATATAACTTTTTGTTAGGCCATTATATAAGCCATTATATATTTAATGGTCTATACTTTAAACAGAGAATTCGCCCTATTATGTTCCATTTAATTTGTTTGAAATTTAACGTATATTTTCTTTACTATTGTAAATAAATTATTAAAATGTGGAAATTGAAATACGTGGGAAAATAAATATTGAGAGGTGTTAATACGTGAGTTGTCTTTTAAGTTTTGTGTATAAAATTGGAAACAGTTTTTCGAAGTATTCTCCACGAAGATTAATGCGCTTTTGCATGCGCTCGAACCAACTCTGGAAGCAGTCGTTCACTCGTTTGTTGGTATAGTCACAATTGCGTTTTTAAAGGCACCGACTGCTCCTTTGACGACTCGAACCTTTGACCACGCAGTCCGATTTCGGTTTTTGGATTTCGGAAAGGTAAAGAAATCGTTGGGACCTAGATCCGGACTGTACTAAGATGGTACAACAATTCCACGTTTTGTTGCGTTAAAAATTCAATTTTCTTGCGTGATGTCTGAGAACTTGCATCGTTTTGGTGGACGATAATTCGTAGTTCGGGGTTGGTTTTTCGAAGCTCAACGATAACTTGTGGTAAACAAGTGGTTGTATACCTATCGACAGTAACAGTTCTTTGATCTTGTAGAGGAATTGTTGCTACATGACCTGCTTTCGAGGCCAATGTCGCGACCATCTTTTGGGAGACACTTCGAGAACGGATGACTTCTGCCGGTTTTTCTCCACCTTGAAACACCCAAACAGACAACTGGTGTTTATTTTCTGGCTCGTATGAGTAAATCCAAGATTCATCACCACTGATAATGTTGTACACGGTTTTAGAGTTTCCGGCGTTGAAACGATCTAGAGTTTTTTGGTACTAATTCACCCTAGCTGCTTTCGGTTCTTCGGTCAACAGTATTCAACGGGAAACTTATTTGTTTAAACCATTTTTCTTTACGAAATTTGACTCTTTTTTCGTTATTTTCGTTTTTTGTGTTTTTTGGAGATTTTTGTATTTTCATATATATAGTATATAATAGCAGAATGGAAAGAAACGAGATCTAAAATAAGAACCATTAAAGTTAGGGTACCACAGGGTTCGATCTTGGGACCACATCCTTTTATATTTTCATAAATGATATATCCAGCCATCTGAATGAAGTACAAACGTACTTCTGCGCAGATGACGCTACCATCCTAGTGCAAGGTCAATGTGAGGAAAGATTGATTATAGACTCTAATATAGCTATAAAAAGGTTGTTGCTAATAAATTAAAACTGAATAGCAATAAAACACAAGATCTGACTTTAACAATAAAACTTCAAGGAGAGGTGATTGTAAAACTTCTTAGTATGCTCATGTACTAAGGATTAAAATGGATCAACTGGCAACGCAAATAATAGGGATTTACTGCATTAAAAGAATAAAAATGATAACATACCAGGCTGTTATATTTGTCCACCATTTCTTCATTCATAGTCACCTCTCCTACGGCATCCTCTTTTGGGGAACGTCCTCTGCAGCTGAACGGATATTCACCCTGCAAAAAAAGGACAATACGAACTATATTTGGTCTCCGTTATTATGATTCATGCAGAGGACATTTCAACCAGCAACTTACCTTGAAGAATGCACCTACAATATGCGACATGGAATTGCTCTCTTTATTCCTAAACGCTGTATCGTTACAACACAAACCAATACGTACTATTGGAACATGAAACTTTAGCATTTCGCACAGCTGGACAGAAAAAGATTCGCAAACGGAACCAGCGGGCACTCACTGAAAAAGAATTCTGCATATTAGAGCAATACTTCTACGACGATCTTTAATCTAAGATATTGAATTATAGTATTAAATGTCTGTTTGAAATATCCATATATATCAATACTGACTGACAAAGAAATATTATATTTTTATTTACAATTTAATTTTTCTTCTACAATTGTTTGTGTTCGTCAATGTAAAAATAAAATGAAAATGCAACTTTATTGTGAAAAAATGTTTACAAATGAATCCTTCAAAATATTGCCCATCGCTAGCGACAATTTTTCCCCATCTTTCAGGCAGAGCTCGAATACCATCACGGTAGAAGTGTTCGTCTCTTGAGGCTATCCACAAATCAAGCCATTTTGAGATGTCTTCATATGAGCGGAACTGCTGATTAGCCAGACCATGTGCCATCGAACGGAACAAGTAATAATCGGATGGCGCAATATCTGGGGAATATGGCGGATGGGGTAGAACCTCCCATTTGAGCGCGTCTAAGTAGGTTTTAACGGGTTTGGCAACGTGAGGCCGAGCGTTGTCTTGCTGTAGAATTACTCTTTCGTGCCTCTGCTCGTATTGCGGCCGCTTTTCGCGCAGTGCTCGGCTCAATCGCATCAATTGAGTTCGATACCGTTCTCCAGTGATGGTTTCGTTCGGTTTCAACAGCTCATAATAAATAACACCGCCCTGGTCACACCAAATACACAGCAAAACCTTCGCAGCGTGAATATTCGTACGACGTAGAAGCATAACCGGGCAGTCCCCATGATTTTGTTCTCTTTGGGTTGCTGTAATGAATCCATTTTTCATCACCCGTAACGATGCGATGAAGAAAACCCTTCCTTTCTTGCCGCTGGAGCAGTTGTTCACAGGCGAAAAAACAACGCACAACGTCTCTTGGCTTCAAATCATAAGGAACCTAAGTTCCTTGTTTTTGAATCATTCCCAACGCATGCAATCGCTGGGAAATGGCTTGGCGGGCAACTCCTAATGCTGAAGCAAGCTCTTTTTGCATTTGGCACGGATCCTCATCGAGCAATGCCTCCAATTCAGCGTCTTCGAATGTTTTTGGTCTTCCTTCACGCGAACGGTCGTCAACATCGAAATCACCGTCTTTGAAGCGACGGAACCAATCACGGCACGTTGTTTCACTTAGAGGAGCATCTCCGTAAACTTTTTGGAGTTCTCGATGCGCTTCAGCCGCCGTTTTCTTCGAATGAAAGAAGAAAAGCAACATTTCCCGCAAATGACGATTATTTGGCACAAAATCAGACATTTTCACACAACCAAAAGTATATGAGGCAAAAACAAAATCACTAATGTGTCAAAGCGGTTTGTTTACCATATGTCTAAGCTTGGTTCATGACGTTTTGGTTATGCCACAATCGACCAGCACTTACTACTGGAGCCATCTCTTGAAAAACATCGAGAACTTAGTTGCGCACCTAATACCTTTATCGCCTTTTATCAAACACTTCTAACACCAAATTACTTCCCCCTTTTTTACTGTAAAATCTTTTGAAATTCCTCAAATCTTCCTTTCATCTAAGACTACAATACTTCGTTTTGATACAATTCCCGAAATTGAAGTTACTTAATAGACACAAAGAGAAACGTTTAGATAAGAACGAATTCTTTGGACGGGCTTTTAACGAAGTTATTCTTCTGTCCACGTATATTGGGAGTAGACCCACTTATACCTCAATATCAATTCTTTAATTCCCATCAATAAACACTGCATAAAATATTTAAACGACGGTTATTGGCGAAGCCGGGCTAACTAAGCAAATTATTGTTTGATTCGAATTTAGATTAGGCGTTGGCTAATTAGTTTCATACATATTTTTCCGAAGATGTTAGATAATATGATAATTAATTAGTCCCTCGAACGAGTTCGAGTCAGTCATCGAGTAACCCGTCGGCCATATATAGTTCCAGTGTATATAATTAAGTAAATGTTGTTTTTTAAATTAATCACTTAGAATAGATAAGAGGTAGCTCGGACTTGGACGTCTAATTGGTATAATTGCTCATTACATCAGATATTATTTGCTCGCATGGAGTTGTTTTAACGTTTCCGACCATGTGAAGAAATTATCCAACATAAATAGTATTATATGAAGGAATTATATTATTAGAAGAGGAAAGAAATAACACGGTCATAACAATAAATGATGTATATTTGAAATTACGTTTTATTCTACGAGATCGCTTCAAATGAAATTAGAAAAAACATTCAGCTGTACTATACATATATGTAACGGGTGGGCCATTTAAAAGTTTAAATTTAAAAATGCAATAAAACAAAAACGGTTTGAAATTTTGCCAAATTTATTTTTTTGTTGTGAAGTATAATTGTTCCGGTTAGAGATGGAATATTATTTCATTCATATGGCTGCCGCAGCTGTTCTCACGGTACCCCATTCGATCGAACCAATTTTCAAGCACTTTGTCGAGTGTATGGTGTTGTATATCGGCAATGGCATCACGAATGTTGGTCTTCAAATGCTCAGTTGTCTCTGGTTTGTCGATATAATACTTGTCTTCAACGGCGCCCCACAAAACGGTGTCAAATCGCAGCTTCTTGGCGGGCAATTGACATCACCATTTCGGCTAATTAAACGGCCATCAAACGTTTGACGCAATAAATCGATTGTGGCATGAGACGTGTGGCAAGTTGCACCATCCTGTTGAAACCAAACATCGTTCACAACAATACCATGAAGAGCGGGCACAAAAAAATCGGTTATCATGGTGCGTTATCATTGACCGTAATGGTTGCGCCGTCCTCATTTTCAAAGAAATATGGGCCAATGATGCCGCCGCTCCACAAGCCGCACCAAACAGCCACTCGTAACGGGTGCATTGGCTTCTGTAAGACCACGTGTGGGGTTTCTGAGCCCCAAATACGACAATAATTCTGCTTGTTAACGTACTCGCCAAGATGAAAATGAGCTTCATCCGAAAAGATGATTTTTTTGGCAAAATCGACATCATCGTAAGGCGTCATATGGAGATCTTTTCGCAAAATTCGACGTAAACTGGTGCGTGAAATGTTCAATTCTTGAGAACGATGACGAGTTGATGTTGATGGATTCTCACGCACACTCTCAGCCACCGCTTCGATATTTTCGGATGTACACACTGTACGAGCACGCTCACGTCTTGGCGCATCAACAATGAAACCAGTTTCACGAACTTTAGCAATAAACTTGCGTGTACCGGGCACTGTTGGTCCTTCTCTGCGACCAAATTTTGTATGATATTTTCATGCAAATTCCGACCAACTGTCGTTGTTTTGTAAATAATTATAATAATAATTCATTTCGTTCAGTGGAGATACTATACTAAATTTTGTGGCAGAATAAAATGACAAACTATAAGTTTTGCCAGATTCGAAATAACCGGTGATTCAAATTTAAACCGATAGATAGCCCACTTGTTACAATCGATACATTTTTTCTTTGTCAGTACGCCATCGGCAACACCGTATTATTATAACCACCAAATTTATATTATCTATTTACCAAATATATCGAAATTATATATCAAAAAATATAGATTAGATAGATAGATTAATTTATTCCCCAGTGTTACACAAGCAACAGGGCGTGTCAATTTGTTGCAAACAACATTAAAGTAATAGATAACGATACCAAAGAAACTATACTATACTAAGTTCTAATTTCAAGAAACTACACAATATTTACAACAAGAAACACAACACAATAGAGCTACTGCGACTGATAACCGATCCTGACCCCACCGAATCGGAAGACAGATATTTGTATCTATGTATATACTAATTGTAAGAAAAGTGTGTAAAGCGTATCCTCCAGATATTGATTTACTGTGTAACAGCGCGGTTTTTGAATGTATCCATGCCAATATTTCTGAAAGACGAGGCTAATTTATTATACAGTCCAATCTGAATACTTTTTCCCCTCATTTTTTGAGAGTCTAAAGAACTTACATCCCTTCTGAAGCAATCTTATTCGCTTCTTCAGAAATTCTACAGTTGTAATAGCACAGGACATATTCGAGTGAAAAAGTTAACGGTAAGCCACCGTAGCCGCCCCAACTCCTGCTACATATGTAAGTTTGTCAAAGGCATAAATACTGCAAGATAATTTTAAAGACAGCTTGTCAATGTAATACTTCCACCTCAATTCAGGATCCAAAAGTGCCATCTATTTAAAAAAATATGTGTTGGTAAGGTAGTTCTTTCACAAATGTTATGTCAAAATAGCATAACATTTGCACCATTAGAAGCAGAGAAATTGCGCATAAAGTAACAGCTTGTATTTGGCGTTGGTCGAAAAATGAATTTCGAGCAAAAAGCAAATATCAAGTTCTGTTTAAAACTCGATTAATCGTTTACTGAAGTGTTTAATTTGATGAAACAAGTGTATGATGATGCGTCTTAATCACGTACGAATGTGTATGAATGGTATAAATGATTTAAAGACGGTCGTACGGACATAGATGACGAGGAACAGCCTAGTGCAAAAAAGTGGTTACGAAAAGTAACAGTTTGTGCCACACAAGCTAACTGAACTAGACATTGTATAAACTGGATTAACAACTCAACAAAGGTCGACAACTTCAGGCATTCTATTGTAACTAGCGATGAGATGCAGTGTTTTCAATATGATCCAGAGACGAAGCGTCAAAGCTCTGAATGGACACATCCAAGCGAAGAGAGACCGAAAAAAAGCCGTTTGGAGAAGTCAAAAGTGAAGACAATGTTGATTTATTTTTATGATTCAAAAGACATAGTGCACAAAAAGTTTGTACCAACTAATCAAACAGTCAATGTTGTACACTATCTTGGTGTTATGAAACGTCTTTTGGCGCGTATTCGTCATATGCGCCCTCAATATCGTGAAAATGGTAACTGGCGTTTGTTACATGATAATGTACCAACTCATCGCTCGACGATTATCACAAATTTTCTAACTACAAATGACATATTAACCATCAACTATTCACCGGATATGGCGCCCTGTGAATTCTATCTATTCTCCAAACTATATTTTCCGATGAAAGGTCAGCGTTATGCCGATGTCGAAGCTATTGAAGAGTTGGCAACGATCTTGTAGAACATCTCTAAAGATGAACTTAAAAATTCGTTCGACATGTACCGTGGAAAACGTTGTATTGAAGCCGAAGGCGACTACTTTGAATAAAATAAATTAATTTTACCAAAATAGTAAGCTTTTGTTTTTATTTTAAAAAAGTTCGGTTTTCTCTGCGACAGACTGTGTATAACTTATATGACACTTCCTTCTTTTTCTATATTTTCATTGATTTATTTAATTATTAAATCAAATATAAATTAAAATTAAGCCAACTGAATTCATTTACATAATTTGTGTATTATAAAAATGCAGATGAGTGAATTTTAAATAAATTTTGCATTACCTTCAGTAGCATTTATTTCACCACAACAAAAACGGTAAATTATTTATAAGCTTTTATTCATTACTTTACTTATACAATAGTATTATTTTGATTTATTTAATTAAGATATGCTTAAGTAAATAAATATAATACAATTTACATACAGAGTAAAAACATTCTGTTGAACCATCTTCATATAAATATTACCAGCATTTACATTATTCATATCCAACAGAAACCATTAGTTTCCCTAATGCGCTGTTACGTATTTACGAAGTAATTGAGGAAATAAGAATGAGTTTAGCAGGCAATTAAATCCATCATAATTGTTACTCATGACAGGTCACAGACTCGCGGTTTTGATGTACAAAATTACCCAGGTATGTTGTATTTATCATTTAGGTATGTATGTTCATATGTAATGGCCTTTTTTTCTGAATTAAAACTACGCAGAAGCAATTACGGTTGTGTGTACATGTGGATGTTTATGAATGTGAAGATATCGATGAAATAAATATGAACACATGATCTAATATTCAATACTAGTAGGAACTCATTTATGAGAAAGTGTGTGGAATTAAAATATTTAAACGATTCTGAAAAAATATGGAACTATCTTAGAACATAAACAGAATAACTTTATCATAATATCTAACTTTCATATTTCCACTTCTGGTGTTCCCCAAGATTCTAACCCATGCCCATTATCCTTTATACTATCTAATTTTCAGTTACCTGGATTATAGTATGACATTCTAAACCATTTATATTAATAATGATTCACTTATAGCATCTGCAATAAATCGAACAAAAATTAAAGAATATTTCTTCATCTTTCCGGGCTGGAAGCGTGTATTCAATAATTATGCTACCGACGTTTCATCACTACTTTTATGAGATGTCTTCAGAACTTAACTGATGGTACTGCTTGTTGCACTGAGACTGGTGTTCGCCTGTGGTGAATGGTTTTAAGCCTAAGCAAAAGTGTAGAACTAATTGTGCGCAGCAGCTTGATACAACGCTCACGTATTGAAAAACGGGTGCCGGCAGACTTTTTTTTTACCTGATAAGTGCTTTATTCAGCGCATGGTACACTTTGTTTGCTCCTTCAATTCTATTGCTTATTTCTGCTTCATTTTTCCCATCTTTTTGTATAGTAACCCCTAGATATTTGTAGCTGTCCGTATGCTCAATTTCTTCGCCATAGATCCGCATGCTGGTTTGCGTCTTATTCTTCGCGAGTACCATAATTTTGGTCTTTTCTGTATTTATCTTTGGGTTGCGTTTAGACCTTATGCTGGATAAAAGGCATCAACTCGAAAGGAGAGATATTTTAAAAACTATCGTTCCACAGCTTCCAAAATGTTCTTATGGACATGATAGTAGGGATACCATACCAAAATTGCATATTCAAGTTTCGAAGTATTGTGCAAGCAATGGTGTTGTAACTTTAATGCTTCACGTCCGAAACTTGTTTCTTAAACACTGAGAACCCACTAATATCTAATTCTACAACTATACCGTTGTTTGTATTAATATTAATCTTAAATATATGAAATTACATTAAAAAAAAAAATATAATTTTCTAAATTATTGTCATTATATTGCTGGTCAATTATCCATAATAGGATTTCCAGTAGCCATTAAATGAAGTAACGTTTAAATAAACTTCCTCTTCTTCGAGATTAATTTATCTCATGAATATCCGAAAATTTTCGAAATGACACGTAGGGGACCCCGCCATTTCACACCAAATACAATAAAAACAGAAGTAGAGGTGATATTTCTAAAAAAAAAAAACTCGAAAATTACATGTGTAAATTAAAATGAACAGAGGCAAAATAGGAAAATGTTAAAGCGTGCATCATTTACGGAAATTATCGATTCGCCATGGTCTTTCTGTTACCATTTCAGATATAATCTAGATTATCGTCGGTTATAACCCGTAGTGGATTCGTATAGGTATGTATATTTTCTATTTATATACAACGGATCATTTATAACTTATAAAAGAAGCAGGGTATGCCTGGTGGAAATGGTACACCTTTGAAATGGAACGCTAATGGCTTAACAATGCCTTTTTTACATTAAAAATATTAAGAGCGAGCTCATTGTCTGATTAATGACATTCTGCATTCGTCTGAGGGGATACTTTTCGCTTTACAGCGTAGAATATCATTTGTTTGTGTATAGTGAATAGAGATGAGTTAAAGATAACGTTAACGAATACATTTAAATTGAAGTTAATAAATATTTAATACACTACAGTATCATAAAGGTAACAAATAAAGAAATTCAAAAGTCAATATACTTAATTAAAGTAGCTATCTGCGTGGCAATCCCGATAGGTACCACAAAAAGACTTACTATGTACACGTAAATATATCTGCCGAATTCATGTAGAACGATCTTCATAATAATCGTATGTGAACAAAACTGGCAGTTGGAGTTCTCAATCATCTCAATCACAAAATAGTAATATATGCTTCCTTTAAGATCTGTATTCGATTAGATATAGCAATGCGTGTAAAATACGAATAAATTCTTTTCTTTGATCACTACCGGTCATATTTATTTGCCCAGCCCAATTTTATGTGTTTCCTGAAATACGGACTATCTTTCGAAAAATCTGTATTATAATTATTCAACAATATTATTAGTGGAAGTAATTCCATATGAATTTCTACGAAAATCTTAAATTGTTTATGATATATCGTAAAGGTGTCATAAATTGGAAAAATACCATAAATATTATATAGGCTAATCCCTACAGTATTAATAGTTTTACCTGCATTTCCGAAAGGTATTACCAATATTGTATTATTGTACTAACTAAGTACAATATTAGGATGTGTTATTCAAAAAGGAAAATAAATTTAAGTCAGTCATCGTTCATGTTTTGTTGCGCAAACAGTGAAATAGAGATTTATTGTGAATATTTTAATGCAATGCCGAAGACGAAGGAATTATCTGTTGAAGTGCGTGCTATGATAATTTCTTATCATCGTACGGGTAAAAGTAATCGCGAAATTGCAAAAGAATTACGATTAAATCGCAGAACCGTTGATTATAACGTTAAAAAATTTAAAGAAAGTGGTACATTTTCCAACAAAAGAAGATCTGGACGACGCAAAGCGACGACATCTGCAGATGACCGGCATCTAATACGGATAAGTAGACGCGATAGACGAAAAACAGCACCAGAAATTGCTGCTGAAATGAATAGAGCGCGTGCTAAACCAATTAGTGTGTCCGCGGTACAGAGAAGGTTAAGGCAAGCGGGTTTATATGGAAGAATTGCTCTGCGAAAACCACTACTACGAAAGCAAAACAAGATAAATCGACTAAATTAGGCTAAAGAACATAAGAATTGGACGATTGATCAGTGGAATAATGTGTTGTGAACAGACGAATCGAAGTTTGAACTTTTCGGTAGTAAAAGGCGAATATTCGTAAAAAGATCCGCAGGAGAAAGAATACTGCCAGAATGTATTGCGCCTACCGTAAAACATGGAGGAGGTTCAGTAATGATTTGGGGGTGTTTTGGTGGAAGATCTGTAGGGGATCTCGTCAAAATTGAGGGAATCCTAAGAAAAGAAGGCTACAAGGAAATTTTAGAAAATAACGCTGTTCTTTCGGGACTAAGGATTCTTGGCGAAAACTTTGTATTTCAACAGGACAACGATCCGAAACACACTTCTAGATTGTGTGGCGATTACTTGCGTCAACTAGAGGAGCAAGGGCAAATCTCTATAATGGTATGGCCAGCTCAAAGTCCTGATCTGAACCCAATAGAGCTTCTTTGGGAAGAATTGGACCGGAAGGTTCGAGAACGTGCTCTATCATCCACCACTGTACTGTGGGAACAACTTCAAGAAGCCTAGGCACAAATTACAGAAGATACACTGCAGAAATTAATTGAAAGGATGTCGCAATTATCAAAAATAAAGGTGGGCACATTGATGAGAACAAAATTTAATAATAATTAATGATAAAGTTTTTATATAAGAAAAATGTAACTATTTTATGTTTATTTTACACTATTTTATGAAGGCGACTACTTTGAATAAAATAAATGAATTTTACCAAAATAGTAATCTTTTGTTTTTATTTTAAAAAATTTCAGTTTTCTCTGCAACAGACTGTGTATATGTTTTAGTATAAATATAATGTAATTGTTTGCACCTAAATTTTGTTGTTGCTGTTGGGTTATGCATATTGGCATAATAGGCAAAAACTATTCCTGATTTAACTTCTACCAGACTTCTGTCTCTGCGCTCGCATAACTGATAACAAGCCATGATCGATGATGTCAAAGATATTTAAATAGTTCATTAGATACTTAAGTGATTTCCATTACAGATTTTACAAATTATATCTATGTTTATATTTAGTACCGTTATTATAGATACAATCAATAAAATTATAAAATTTTATTCTTATTTATATCAACAATCAACTGATCCACAATGATCTTTTCGAAAACTTGTAAGAAAGTAAAAAAATAGTAATTAACCGCCAATTAACAAGATTAGAACGATCTTTATATTTTTGAAGTGTGATCGGAATAGCACGCTTACAAGACGATGGAAATTTGTTTCATTTCCTTGTTTCCGTATGTTTTGATATATGTAAAGTCTTCCCCAACACGAATAATTAAAAATTTCGCACGTCTGAAAGTAAAAATTTGGAAAAATCATTAAATTGTTTGATTTCTTCCAAGCACGACACCTAATACCGTGCTTGAAAGAAATCAATTTTAAAGCAGGAAATTTGCTTAACACCTTTACAAGATAAGATAATATTGGAGAAAGAAGTATCGAAAGAATTTTCTGCAAAAAAAGAAAGTGAAGCAAGAAGATACTTCATCCACAGTACCAATGGCCCAATAACATTGCTTTGAGTTTATGTCTCATAAAGCAAACTCTGCCCCATTAGAAACTGTCTGTTAGATACATAGGCCTTTAGTATGATATAGCTTTGTAATAAATTCTTCTCTAAGTTGTAGCGCAGACTTTTATAATATACCTTGTCAAAGACTTGACTAATACCAAAGAACAACACTTTTTACATCCCATGTTTTCATTAATCTTGTGCAAACTCAATGCATTTGTTTGATTGTTGCATATTTTCTCCTAAAACCGAACTGATGATATGGAATGAGTTTCTTCTGCTGTTCGATGATCATCAATGTCATTATTTAGTCATTCCTCAAAACCATTAACAACATTAGAAGATAAGCAAGCGATTACTTCTTCAAGGTTTTTCTCCTATTTTTCCTAACATAATTTGGACAACCTTTTATTGAGTTTAAAAATACTCTATCTTCATTTATCTAAGACAAGAGTGTGAAAAAACAAGTGAACCTATTTGTAATTGGACCTACATCACATCTTTTATAATTTTCAATTGCCAATACTGTTTGTACTAAAACGATTTCATCAGATGAAATACACAACATTTATTGACAACAATTTAATGCATTATTAATTACATACTAGTTGATATTAATCATATATAATATGAGTATAAACTCGTTCTCTCTATATTGTTACATGTATTGCACTAAATTCCAGTTATACAGTGTTTGAACGTCAAACGGAAAAGCGAATATTATTAATGTGCGTCGTTGCGGCGTTCCATCGCGAACGGTATGGAGCACGATAGAGCGATTTTCAATTATCCACGCTACATTTGCATTGTCAATGTGCATTAACTGAACAATAGAAAAGCAATTAGCGATTTAGAACGCACGAAAATTTCAATAATTCTTTGTTACTTGGTTGGCCGTTTTGTTGCTGATGTCGTTGGGTTATGGTGCTCTGACACTGCTCTATGGAATGCTATTACGTTGTGAATTGGCCAAATAAATTGTACAATTCTGAATTGAATAGCTTTTATATTTATATTTTTAAAATCTCTGTCTGGTAGAAAACTCCGTTCCTTTAAAGGTTCTTTGAATTTCAAATTTCGAGTAATTCCAACTGGGCTTTAGAATTGTAATGTAAAAATGGAAGCTTCTGGACACAATTCTGGTATTTTTTATTTCGTACAGCCTTCAAGTTATCTTCCACAAATAGTGAAATATCACATTTCAAAAAAATTTAATCACCGTTTTTTTTTACTCGAAATTGCATTTTTACCTTTTTGGCTAGTGCACTAACTCATCGATTCTTAATTCATCTGCAGATGAGCCGGCTGATAGCTCTGTAGTAAGTCTCTAGCGGGGTTCGAATTCAAAATCTATCACCTGCTATCCAGAAAGGTTTTTCATGATTTCCGGGCGTAATAATAACTCAAGGTCTTCCAAAGTCACATGTAATTGGAGTTGAACTATTGGAAGATGCGAAAGCATGAATTATTGTTATTTTGTTTACTTGAATCTTATTCTAAATTATAATTTTGAACCCGCATCTTGTAATATAAAGACTAAATACTTTACGATTTGAAATCTGTTTTCTACATAATCTACGCACTTCGATCTTCACGTAGGACCTTACGATAAATTTATCATGGTGAATGAGAATTCATCTTTTTGGCAACAGCTATAATACTCTCAATTTTTTATGTTGATTTTTTCTTTCAGAGATATTTCGCAGTTTTAATCATTTACAAGAGTTTCCTAACCTATTTAATTTCCTCTGTCAAAAATTTGATTTAAAAATATAACAAAAAATTTCCCTATTTACATTCTGCGAAACATATACTAGGAGTTGTTCAATAAACAACAAAATATTAGTTGAATGGTCAAAATTTATTTTGTCATCTTGAAATCTAGCCTCATTTAGTATGATACACTTATAAATACAATCGAACAATCCAATCAGCGCAACACTTCTTATAGTCAGTTTCCGGTGTGGCCTTCAATTCCTTTTACGGATTTTATTTTATGTCTTTAGTAGTTTGAATACGTCTTCCGCAATGTGGTAATTTAAGTTTGTAAATCAGGAAAAAGTCACACCATGTGACGAAAAAAATACTCCATCCAAGATTCCTAGAATTTTTTATTAAAAATTCACGTAGAAAGCTCGATATGTAAAAAAGCATGTAATTATGTTTATGAAGTCAAGAACCTTTCTTCTAAAAGCTTGGCTTTTTCGGACGTGCATCCAACCCGAAATGCTTTATAACACAAAATAATGTTCTTTATTGGCTATTACTTTAAAAAAAGGAGAAGTTTCTTAGCTGGTCTGTGCGTTAAACTCATAAAGTCGAGTCTGTTTACCAAAGTTCGAAATAACTTGTCCAAGCATGTCTTCAGCAATCTGTTTACTATGTTCTTTTTTAAGAAAATGTATCTCCTTCAGAATAAACTTTATATCTTCTTCAGAATAAACTTTGCCACGTGTCTCACGATCAAAACATCAAATCAAGCGATACAAACTGGCAAGTTCAGCTTCTAAACTATCTCTCTTAAAGCTTTAATGACAATTACCCAAGACCAATTCCTTTTTTTTGTTAATCGTTGGTATCAGGCGAAGATGTTGACGGTCGATCGAAATAACACTCCCTCGATCCACTTCTTGACCATCTTTGAATGCTTCATATCATTCGTATGACCGGATTTTTTATAAAGTCGACTCGCCTTCCCCAGGATTTTCAACGGTTCAACATAACAAATTTGTATAACCCGAAATTTGATGCAAACTCCTTATTCGATACTTTTATCCACTGTCAAGATCACAGAGGATACTTGGATCGAAGAAGGTAACCAAAGGTGGTTGCAAAATCGTGTCAAAACATCACAAAAAATTTGTTCGTACCTTTTTCCGGTTATATCTTTTACTTGGACCTTTTAAATTCCAATAGCAATTTGAGAGAATATAAATAAACTTATTTCATATCTGGGTTACTAATCTTCTTTCTACAGAAACTTTGGGCATTCGCACACTTCAATATTAAGATAAATTATATTCTCTTAATTCCCTATTAGCAGGCTGTAATCTATTGTAAATATCATTGTAGTCTTTTCGTGTAATAAATGTAACAAACCAGAATATTAATTTGGTATTTCGAAATTCTTTATTTATAACAGGTTTTCCAATAGGAGTGATATGATTTCTTTTAAAAAAACACACTTATTGTTAAAAAAATTCAAAATTTTTTTATTTAATGTGAGGTACAATCGATACAATTAAGTTCTAAATAAAACGTCATTCAAATGGCCTACACGACTTCTTCTGCAGGAACGAATTCGAGCACTTTTTCCACTAAATCTAGTCGTATGTCATGAATGGCACGTTCAATATTGACTTGTAAAGCTTAAAGAGAGTCTGGTTTATTTCGATAGACCAATGACTTCAAATAACCCCACAAGAAATAGTCTAATGGTGTTAAATCAAAACTTCTTGAAGGCCATTCAATATCACAATTTCTTGAAATAATCGAATCTCCAAACTTTTCTCGCAATAATTCTATTGTTGCATTTGCTGTGTGGCACGTAGCCCCGTCTTGTTGGAACCAAATGTTGTCAAGATCAACTTCTTCCAATGTCGGCCATAAAAAGTTGGTTATCATCAATCTATATCGCTCTCCATTGACAGTAACGGTGTTACCAGCTTCATTTTGAAAGAAGTACGGACCGATGATTAGACCATACCAAAAAACACACCAAACTGTCAATTTAGGTGAATGTAATGGTTTTTCATAAATAATTTGTGGATTTTCTGCGCACCAGAATCGACAGTTTTGTTTATTTACCACACCATCCAGATGAAAGCGAACCTCATCAGAGAAGATGATTTTCTTAAAAAAATCGTTATCGTTTTCAAGTTGTTCCAAGGCAAAATCAGCAAATTCACGACGTTTCCGGTGGTCCAATGGCTTCAGTTCTTGAGTGAGAACAATTTTGTAGGGATGCAAAGCCATATCCTTTCTCAAAATCCACCAGGTTGTGGTTTAAGACAGTCGCAATTGTTGAGAACGTCTTGGAACCGACAAATTACTGTCTTCAGTAACACTTGCCTGAACGGCAGCAATATTTGCATTACTTCGAGCGGTTCTTTGTCTTATTGGCACTTGAAAAATATGTAAAGAAAATGTAACCTCAAAATTTTTAACAATTCGACGAATAGTGAGCACACTTGGACGATTATTACGACCATAGAATGGCAAAAGCGCTCGAAAAGTTGCAATTGGAGAACGATTATTTTGATAATAAAACTGGATAATTTGTAAACGTTGTTCTTGCGTGTATCTCTCCATGATGAAATTGTAAACACTGCTGAATACAATGAAAAACAAATGACAGATCATGACATATTACAAATGGCCGAAATGTCACTTCAAAATCATATCATCCCTATTGGAAAACCTTATACTAAATACTCCCATGAACAATCATGAAGTAAAGAGCATTTTCAAGCAGGAATTCTGATAACCTCAATCATATATTATACAAACAAATAAAAATATTTTAAAGAACTGAAGAACTGTAATAGCAAGTTAGTTAAGTATTGCAAAATTAGTTAAAGAATTAATTTTATATAGAACTTCCAAAAACAGTTACTTCTGCGCAATATTTTGCTAACCTGGTCTTGGTTTGAAAGCGAACGAACTTCATCTTCCTCAATAATAGTGGACGGAAACTATGTAATCATTTGATACCCCCAAAACTTAATAGTAGTCAAAAGATAGATGGCATCAATTGATGCAAAACTACTCTGGGACGGCTTATCTTTCAAATCTTTTCATGTGATTTGTCTGTATTTGATTACATAATAATTGTCCGAAAAAGTCTGCAAAAAGAAGATCGTCGCTAACTTTTTTAGTATCAATGGGCACAATTAGTCTCTACAATTAAAATATAGCCTATTCGGAAAGCTATACTATATTGTTCCTAAATCCAAGAGAAAAATTGGTACAATTTACAATATACAATTAAAAAAATATCGCTTCTTTAAATTTTATTTCTAAACAGGTTTTCTGTTAGGTAATCGAATGTAATAAAGATTACTAACAACACGACCCTCGTATACACATAAATATTCATTGTAACACCAGTAAAAAGCCATGTGTTTCAGCTATTTGTTTGGAGCAATCGCACATTATCATCACAGGTTTGACAGCTAATTACCAAAAGATATGTCCCTAAAATGTTTATTCTTCCTTTACAGTTTCGAGTTTTGTCGTTTCGTTTTTAATTTTCATCCGCATTTCCCCGATAATAACATTTAAAAAGGCAATTTAGATAATCGCGAATTTATTTCGGAATTTCGTTGACACTTGGTCGACCGGCGTGCTGCTCACCGAAGTGAAATATTTTCTTTTATTTTTTTCGGTTTAATGAGTCACCTTATCTGTCGAATTTGAAAGTCACTAATAGCTTCCTAAATGAGGGCCTTTATGAATATGTAATCGTATTATGTTCATTATATAAAAACGTAATATGCGACTCTTCGTGATACATTTATTTATATTCAATTTTCGATCGTTTTTCTTTTCATTTGTATGCCTGTTCTGGTCGATGATGGTGTAAAAATTGATGTTTAATTACATTTAATGTGAAATATGTTAATAATTTAATACTGGATTGATTTATTTATTTCCACAACTATATTGTTATCTTCAGTAGATGAGGGATTAATTTGTGTAGGAGACAATAAATTAGCCTTAATTTATAATAATTACAATAACAATAATACTACACATACGAATGTACAAAAAGCGGATAAAGGACAGCAATTGTTGAAAAAATCCTCAATCAGCAATAGAAAATCTCCTGTCGAATATCCGCCGAGAAACGCAATTACAACTATGATAATCACCACCATATGGCGTACAAAACATCATCGAACTTATAGTAAATCCCGCGAAAATAAAACCGTATAATATTAGCCGCGTACAATCCAAGCTTCAAACCCATAAATATATGGGTCGGTGAAAAATTTTCTGGCATTAACTTGAGGAAGTGTAAGATCATTCCAAACTATAGTAAAAATCCTCAAAATTAGAAACAAAAATACGTCCATTTTTAAATCAAACGTATTAACAGACAAACATATACGCTACTGAATCTAAAACAAGCAAATGTAGAACTAACATTCACAGATATAAGTTGAGTAAAATGTTTCCACACAATAAGTTACGAAAGTTCTAGAAAAGTCGTCATACTTCAAATAGAGTAAATTTGAAAAGTTTGTGTTTAAAAGAGACGAAGTGTAATAGATCCCACTGTGATACAAAGAGCGTGCTCATGTAATGTATAAAACCTCGTTTCACAATATATGAACAACCAATAGTTCTTTACACTTGACTGAAAATTGGAAGCAGAGAAGGTGTTAGGTCTTGAGATCTTCAATTCACCACATTTTGTGAGCTTTGTATTGGTAGTCATCTCATTATAACTCATTATTAATGATCAAGTATAAAACCCGAATCAATTCTGAATTGTAAGATCGCGCGCATCAAGAAAAAGTTGGCAACGACGCGAACTTCTGCTTCCGAAAATTTAAGCTTTTCTCTATATTAATACTTGGTGTTTTAATATATTAATATAATACTATTGTCATGAATAATGACCAACGCTTAAAGGATTCTAAATGCAATATATCAAATGATTTGTATATAATACGAAAAGTATTGGTTCCAGAAATGAACCCTGGAGAACGTCCACACAGAACACAGTATTATCAAAAACTACATAATTAATTTTGTTTCATTGAACTCTACTAGAAAGAGAAGGCTCTAACTGGAATGGTTTCTCAAGGGTTAAATTCTTTATTCCATAATTTCCAACTTATTCAATAGAGTTCATAGTCTTTTAAAGCAAGGTCATACGTTTAATATACAGTCTGAAAGGGATAATTTTTTAATATAGAACTAATATTATTGTATCGACACATTTCAGGGTTTGTATTTATGCTTTTATTTTCTAAAAATCTATATAGAAATTCTAGAAAATCTACTATGGGTTCGATTTAAAATCTGTTCCCATAATGAAATTTATTGCATGTTAATAATAGATTCCAATATCGCAGTTCTCTGTGGTCTAGTGGTCGAGTTATCGAGAAATTATACATGTCCGGTAATCAGTTGAGCCCTGAAGATATCCCATATGAGTGGGTACGAAATGTCGACAGTTATACCAGTGACGCGGTTCTAGCCCGGAAGCCCAGAAGAAGATGAAGTCATGAGTTCGAATCTTACCAGAGGAGAGTAAATTTTTTAAAAAGACAATCCAATATATATACGACGTAAAAATCACTTAAAATTAGATTTTTTTTAGTTTTAGAAGTTCATAATTACATACCACACAGAAATGACTGCAGTTTTCAAGATTCTTTATTCTAAAAAAAATAGTTTAATAGGAAAATGAAGGATTTATCATGCACGACATACATACGATATACATAATAAAATAGAAAATCCTTTCTCTTTTTAAGTAGTTGATTAATGGTGTCGTTACTTAGTGAACTAACCTTGTATATATATTTTACCTCTACCCATTTCTTGTAATAGGATTTAATTATTGCCTTTCGTTTTCCCATATAAAGAAGATTGTAACCTGTATTGTACTAGTTTGATGATGTCCTAATAGACAAAATTAGACGCGGTTCATGTGTATATAATTTAGACAAAGTGCTGTATTTATTCCTTTTAGTTTTTGCTATATTATATAATATACAAATAACTTATAGAAAGCCTTCGTTTATAAAAGTAAAGAAGAAATGGATATCTTGATTTCGTATTAAACGAGATACAAAATGACACTTGACCACAGTTTCCCGACAAAAATGGTTGGCACACCTGAAAGATATCAGTTTCCTTCGTTAAATATGACACCCACTCAAACGTTTTAATTTCAAACAATTGAAACCCATTATTTTAAGGTTCATATTTAATGATTAAATAAACGCATTATTTTTGCCCCTTTAAAAATACCAGATAAATTATTCTTTCAACTAAAAGCACGAAAAACATAAAAAATACAGTTAATATTAAGATAATTGTATTTTTCGTAGATATAAATGGTAACAAAGGAAGGCATCCACGGTATCTTAACCCATTTAAAGCCAAACAAAAACCATAAGGATAAATTTGAAAATTTCTTTTTATATTTATTATTAGCATTACAAAAAAGTAGAAAAATAAAAAATATTTATTTCCAAGACAGAAAAGGGGTGTACCCAAATTGGTACAATGGCCACTCATGAGTGAAATTTTGAAAAGCAAGGTTTTCATATACATAATATTTTATTACACTTTTTGCAACTCCAGCGGCTTCTGTTGTGGCAGATAACACAACGCACACGTTTTGGAAGCTTTTCAGGAACATGATCAGCGCCATCTAGTTGTAGTCTTTCAATATTTGACGACGAAAGGTGAGCTGAGTGGGTTTTCAATGACTGTTTCTGGTAAAACCTAGCTATTGTTCGACAAAATTGCAATTGGTCCATGGCATCTTCTGAGGAATATCCATGTAAACGCCACGCATTTGATATGGCCATATCAACCATGTAAGTGAATAAACTCCACCACCATTTTTTGCCATGGATGCCAATTCTGTATAAAGATATTCAAAATAAAAGTATTTGTTTCAATGTTTGGTCAAACCTCTCTTACTCTGTGAGCGGTTGAATTCGTTTCCAGATGCTGACGATACAGGTTTTTACGGTGTCTTACAACTCCCTGTTTTCTTGCATAACTTTTTTGATATTTTGTTATAAAATGCTTAAATTGGAATTTGGGAACGAGTAAACAACAGATTTAAGAACACTCCAAACATTCTCGATTGGACTGACGTTCAATTAAAATCTAGACCAAGGCAGTACTGGTATACCAAAATGACGAAAGACGTTCTGGACAGATTTCTCCTGTCCTGCCTGAGTGTCACCTGAGTGCCACCTTGTATAAACATGAAGGGACTTTCTTCGAATTGGTGAAGAAATGGACATCATTTATATTATATTTTCGTGTTGATGCTGGTTCAATATGCCTCCAACAAAGTACAGAGGTCCTGTTCCAGCCTCATCAACGCACAAATATACCATCACAGCGGGGAATGTTTAAAAAACCCATCTCCATTTTCCAATAATAAAATGTCTATGCATCTTTGTCCACTGTAGATGCTATTTTCTTAATTGTTTCAGTTAAAAGCGGTTTTTTCGGCGTTTTTTTTTTACTCCAGCAGCGTATAATCAAGTTCGCTCAAGGTCCACTCCGAACCCTTTCTATTAAAGGACTGCAGAAGATATATCAAATAGACAAACTTCCATCAAAGAGGGTAGATTGTTGATTTTATAAAGCAATGTAAATAATTTTTATATAATTTTTAAAAATATTTTTATATAATTCTTTTCTTTCGTTGATTTTGCATGGCCGGTGATATTATTGTCGACCGTTTGATGATGAGGGCAAGTTTTCTTTGAAAAGTGTTAGTATTCTTGCTACTATTAGTTGTTAAATTTTTACTTTTCTAGCAATTTAACTTTGAGAATACAAACCAGTCCCTAGTGCAATTTATAACGACTAAAATTGGCACACTACCAATATAACTAAAGGGTGTTTCAAATTGCGCGATTTTTTTAAAGAATAAATAAAATATAGATGGCGCACTGAATTTGCAATTTTGTGGGCATTTAAAAATTGAGATGTATGACATTTATAAAAATGGCTTCGTACACGGTACAACAATGCGTTCAAATTGTTGAATTATTTTATGAAAATCAGCGTTCTGTGAAAAGAGTTTTTAGAAAATTTACAAAAATTTACATAATCGTCTATCTGAAAGCAATAGTGGTCGAATTATTAAAAAATTTTCAAGAGACCGGTTCCGTGAAGATCAAAAGAGTAAAAATACAGTCGTAATGGTCGTTCACAAGAAAATATTGGTTTGGTTCGTGAAAGTGTTGCTGAAGATCCTGAAATATCCATTAGACGACGTTCACAACAACTTGGACTTAGTGGATCAACACCATGGCGTATTTTACACAAGGATTTAGCGCTGAAGACATATAAGGTTCAAATAACACAGCAACTGAAGACATTAGATCATTTAAAACGTCGTCCATTTGTCAATTTCATCAATGAACAACCAGCTGATTTTTCTCAAAAAATAATGTTTTTCGATGAGGCACATTTCGAACTTGATGGCTATGTTATTAAACAAAATTGACGCATCTGGCATGAGGAAAATCCTCGAATTATTCATGAGGTGGTGTAATTGGACCTTACTTCTTTGAAATTGCTGTTGGTGAAACTGTAACTATCAACGGTGATCGATATCGTCGATGAATGAATATTGATCTAGAGAAAATGTGGTTTCAGCAAGATGGTGCTACACCCCACTTTGAACACGAATCAATTGATTTATTGAGAGAAAAATTTCCTGGTCGTGTAATCTCAAGAAACGGTGATGTTAATTGGTCACCAAAATCATGTAATTTGACACCATTAGACTATTTTCTTTGGGGTCAAAAGTTAGGTTTATAAAAACAATCCCCAATCAATTCCTGCTTTGAAAGATGAAATTATTCGTGTCATTGGTGAGATAGAGCCTCAATTATGTCAAAATGTCATTGAAAATTTTAACAAAAGAGTGAACGTCTGTGGAGCTGCAAGAGAAGGCCATTTGGCAGATGTTATTTTTCGCATATAAATGTCATAACTGATACTTCAATTACCAATAAGAAGTTTTTGAAAGTGAATGCAAATTATGTGTTTTATTTATTCTTTAAAAAAAACCCGAAATTTGAAACACCTTTTATAAGACACTGAACACAGTAAATACGTTATCACGAACACACTCTTTGAAGGTTCTAATAATTCTGAATAAATTTTGCTTGTATAAACGCATTATACTACCCTTTCGTATTTCTATAAATTAGCGACCGCAGATGAAGATTATGGATTCTAAGGGTTTAACGACCCAGAAATTCAATACTATGAATGAAATTAATATATTTATATTGTAAGCTAACGGTGTGTGTATTAAGAGATATACACATTTATCATTCCGAGAGAGTAATAATATGTATTGAAAATATATTATGCCTCATAACCGAGATCTGGGCTAATTTAATTATCAGACACTGTACACAAAAATTGGTTCACGACTTAATTAAAAATAATACTTTTCCGAAGAAAGAACATACGTATCTTCCCTACTGTTGCGAGCAAACGACTTTCTTTAACTCCAACAAAAGTAGCCAATAATTATACATTCTCATTCATGATGAATCCTTCGAAATCTAACACAATAATAATCGAGACGAATTAGACAGGCAGAGGTGATTTGTTACTCTGTTGATGTGACCCCTGCATCAAATGAACAACAGTTGATTAGGTTACCGGTGAATTTTTCGGCACCGTTCTCACAAAAGGCTTGTATGAACCCCTATTAGGCTACCTGTACTCGAAACATCTCGCTCATTATGTTCAAGTTGGATACCGACAATTAATAATGTTTTTGTATGTACAGGGTTTCACAAAAATGACTGGCCGACTATGCACAGACGACTTCTACGATAAAAAAAGAAAAAAGTTTATGTAAACACATGTTGTAAAGCTTCTCTATAAAGAATTACAGTTACTTAGACATAATAAATGTTTAAAATAATAATTTGTATTCATTTTTATTTAAGAAAAAACAGAAAATTGGTGTATAAAATTGAAATAACAACAAATGTTCGATATAGAACCCCACAGGCAGCACCATACGTCTCAGCTCGTCGTATAACAAACTGTCTCGCGCTCTCAGAAATTGCAGATATGCTTAAATCCGTTTTCCAGCCTCTGCCGAAGATCCTCGATGTCTTTTACTGAGGAAAAATATACTGTTGAGTTTAGATATCCTCGTATACCGATTAAGAAGCAAGGTTCTGGGGATGTATGTCACTGTTAAAGACGAGGACAATATAAAGTTCGTAGTTGTAAGAATAACTAACATAGTCATAATGGTTTTCTGGGCGATTGTATCGCATGCTACATCTTGTCTAATGCATTAGGTTAACCATAATATGTCGGAAAATAAATCCTCTTTCTAAAAAGTTGTATAACCTCGCCGATCTATCCAAGCAAAAAAGCAAACGCGTTGGCACCTGCGCAATTCGTATCGTTTGTTTCGCGGTTCGATCAGTTTTCATACAACGGTTGCATAGTGTAGGCGATATATTGATATCGCATTTTTATTAAAAAAAACACGCCTAACATGATATATAGTTGTTGACGTTTGCGTCGAAGAGAAATTACATTTATTCATTTTTTTCATCTTTTGTATCTGCGGTGTTTCGACTTGTGCGGCGTTTGTTACCTAAAACGAGGTACAAGGTTCCTTGTTCCCCAACCTGATGTACCTACAAAGGGTACTAGGAAAGTTTTATAATATGACGCAACAATGAATCGTAGGAAGCTGCTTGTTTCTGAATGTTGAGGCATGTTCATACGTACATAGGAGCTGCCGCGCCATGTCGATGGGGTCAGTTATTCATTAGCAATGAGAGTGTAAAGTGCTTGCGATGGTATCGTGGTCACGAAATGAGATAAGGACAATTTTGCGTTATGATTTCGTGCGTGGTTTAAATGTAGACCAGTGCTTCGAAGAAATAACTATTGCACTAGGTGATGTTTGTCCACATCGCATAACGATATTTGGGTGGTATAGAGAATTCCAAAGGGGAAATTTAACTGTGGAGGATGCTGAGAGGCTGGGAAGGCCACGGACGTCAGTTACGGAGGAAAACGTTACTACTGTGAGGAAAATGCTTGGCGAGAACAGGCGAGTGACCCACCAACAGATAGAGGGTACTTCAGGCCTAAATGCACCAGCAATTCGTTCGATTCTGCATGATCATTTGCACATGAGGAAACTTTATTCTCTCTGGGTGCCGCTTCGATTGACTGAAGAGCAGATGACACGACGTGTGACTTGGTAGCGGGAGATGCTAAAAAAGTTTAATAAGAGACAATCTCGGTATGTGAACAACATCGTGACAGGTGATGAGACTTGGCTGTACTATTACGATGTGCCGACCAAAGCTCAAAATGAAGTTTGGGTTTCTGATGATGAGGACACACCCGTAGTTGTCAAAAGATCCCAATCTGTAAAGAAGAAAAATATAGCTGTATTTTTTCAAATAGAGTGGAATTATGACAGAAGACAGTCACACCTAAGTGGTATACTGAACAGTGTCTGCCTATGGTCATTGGATCTATGAAGAACCTGCGGCCAAAGTCAAGAATGGACACCTGGTTCCTCCATCACGATAATTCTCCAGCTCCCCGCGCCAGAACCTGCACAGGATATTTGACTACGACAGGATCGGAACTTCTCGAGCACCCTCCCTACAATGCAGATCTTGCTCCCTGCGACTTTGCACTGTTTCCGTATGTGGAAATGAAGCTAAAACGGAGGCGGTTTTCCAGTGATGATGACCTTCTGCGGGCTTGGGACAACGAGTGTGCTTTACTTCCTAGTGAAACTTGACAGAACTGGTTTAAAGATTGGTTTCGGAGGATGGAGAGGTGTACTGAGTGTAGAGGAAATTACTTTGAAAAACTTAAATAAATAAAGCTGTATTGCAAAACTTTCCTAGTACCCTTTGTATATAAGTAATTGTTATGTTCCCTTAGCACTTATAAAACATTATATTTAAGGTAAGGGACCTGTTATTAGTTCTTAAACATATTTGTGTATGTACATTTCGTTTTGTCCTGTTATTGGAAGAAATTCTATTGGGCAAAATATAAATAAAATAGAATGATATAAATATTCTAATAAAGATAAATACATAGTTTAGTATGATAGGTGATTCAAGACTCATAATGAAGAGCTCGTGTCAAAACAGAAGAAGAAGTATTAATGCGCCAGCTTTTCTTACATGTTTTGAAACAAATCGGCGTCAATAGTACTCACTTAGTGAAAGTTATTGACCGGTTGTTTATTTTAAAAAAATAAACAGAGATTCAAAATCATTTTCCGTGAATAATTTGGAATATCTTTACATGTAAAATGAACATCATTAATTTAATAATTAAAAACATTTTTTATTCCGTTTCCTCAACATGTAATACCACAAAACATTTCATTGGCAGTTATATAATTGTTATGATTCAATAAATCATAAGCGCAGTTGATTATTAAGGCCAACATTATTATTGTCGTCATTATTGTTATTATCGTCACTATAAAATGTTGTTGATGAAAAAAAAAAAGCCGATAGAAAGAACCATCGGGTAATGTTTCTGTATACACACCCGATTCAATAGTTAAACTTAGTCGTGCATTAATAATTAACGCATTACCACCTTCCATTCTTTCGTCCTATTTCCACTGGTGATGCTGGGGCGAATCGTCGTGCCGCTCAACAATCCGAAAGGAATTTGTAATCTTTCGAACATGACTCCCGGAGCCGGCATCATTAATTATAATTACATTGTGGATAATTAAGGGAATTATTAACGAAATCTAAATCGATTTTGACAATTATGGTAGTAGTCCTGTTATGCCCACGTCGGCTTTACACGGAGAACTTATTAATTTTCCGCATTTTTTTCCGAACAATAACCGACAATTTTGGATGTATTTTCATTGTGAAGTCTTAAATGTTAAATTGGAAGCTTTTAATTATATGTAGGAATAGTAACTATACGAAAATATTAGTAATATGGGAACGTAGAAGAAATAAACAATTGAATTCAATAATTTTATAAGAAAAATGGTTCAAGGTATCTCTTAAAATCTCGCAAAAAAAACGGCAATACGAGCTATATCTGGCCTTCGGTATGGTAATTCATGCAGAGAATACTTCAAGCAGCACAACATATTAACCTGGTGTCCTTGTATACTACTGTGGGCAAAAAATAGTAAGACTTTAAACACTTCCGCGGTCGTGGTCCATGCTATCTGCTTCTAGGTTTGCGGGCTGGAACCGCGTTACTTGTATATTTGCCTACGTTTCGTATCCATTTGTATGGGGCATCTTCAGGGCTGAACTACTGCACTGAAACTGTTGTGTCAGTTTCAGTGCAGTAAAATACAAATGGGTACGAAACGTCGGCAGATATACTAGTGACGCGGTTCCAGCCCGGAAACCCAGAAGCAGATAGAATAGTAAGACTTTGTTCATAATTTTTAAATTCTTAACTTATTCTTCTAAATCTATTTCGTCCCCCTCAAAGTAATCCCCCGTGGCCCCAATACACTTGTGCCAACGTTTCTTCCAATTCTCGAAACAGTTGTTAAAGTCAATTTCAGGAATAGCCTTCAATGCGCGCAGCGATTCACGTTTAATGTCTTCAATTGACTCAAAACGGTTTCCCCGGAGCGGTCGTTTGAGTTTGCTGAATAGCCAAAAGCCACATGGAGCTAAATCAGGCGAATACGGTGGTTGCGGCACGATATTGGTTGAAAATTTGGCGAAAAACGAGTTGTCGGCCCATAATTCTGGCCTCTTTTTACGAATAGCATTGCGCAAACGACGCATAACACTCAAATAGTATTCTTTGTTGATAGTTTGGCCGGTCGGAAGGAATTCGGAGTGCATCACACCTCGATAATCGAAGAAAACTGTCAACATAATCTTGATTTTTGACTTGCTTTGACGTGGATTTTTGATACGATATTCGGCCGATTGATCGTCTGTTTCCGGGTCATAAGCGTAGATCCAAGTCTCATCTCCAGTTATGATGCCTTTCATTTTGTCTTGATAGTCGGAAAGCATTGCTTCACAAACGTCAACGCGACGCTGTTTTTCGAAAAAATTGAGTGATTTTGGAACAAATCGTGCTTTCACTTTTCTTAGGCCCAAATGATCTTTCAAAATGGTTTTCACTGATCCTTCCGATATTCCAACGATGCCAGTAAGGTCTCTGACTGTTAATCGTCGATTCTCAAGCACCAATTCCTTGATTCTATTGACGTGTTGATCATCAGTTGATGTTGATGGCCGTCCTGGACGTGGTTCGTCATCAACGCGTTCTCGACCCTCCTTGAATAATTTGTACCAATCAAAAACACCTGCTCGCGACAAACAATTATCACCGAAGGCCTTTTGCAACATTCTGAACGTTTCGGCACCAGAAATTTGATTCCGTACACAAAATTTAATGGAACTTCTTTGTTGAATAATTTCAATCATTGTAAAAATCGCCGAATGCACTTTTTGTACTTCAGAAAGACAAGCGTACACTAAACATTAATGATTATTTTGATGTGACATTTGGCACAGATGTCACTAACAGTCATGCCAACCTAGAAAAAAAATATTTCGACGAATGGGTTTTCGCGCGAAATTTAAATTAAAAAGTCTTACTATTTATTGCCCATAGTAGTATATACACAGCCCTAAAGTATGTACGTGAATACTGGGCACAACACAGAAGAAATGACAAAGAACGTATCCATTACACGAGGCATAGAAATGAACGATCTTTTCCAAAATGCCGAATTGTAATGACGCAAACTAACAGGTACTAAGGGGGTATCGAACTTTATAAACACTTGCCCTAACATTTCAAGCAGCTAGACAGAAAACAAATTTGTAATAGAAATTAAAAAGGCACTAATTAAGAAAGAGTTCTATACATTAGAGGAATATTTCAGTGGCTGTCTATTAGCTAATTTATTATATTAAATATTTATTTGTACCTATATATTCTGTTTGTGTTATATTGTATATGAATATCTAGATATATTTTAATAATAATATTTTAAGATTTTAGAATGACAAAGAAACATTATATTTCTATTTATAATTTATTATTTTATTGTCTTAACAATTGTTTTGTATTCGTCAATACATGAATAAAGTTCTATTCTATTCTAGGAATGCCAAAATGACAGAAAAGGAACTTCATCAAAGTATAACGTAACAAATTTACACAATTATTTATATTACAATATGACATATTTAAAGAAAATCATAGACAAAGTGTGAAGACAGTCGATTGAAGTAATTTAAACGCGTAGATAGGAAGTGAAAAAGGGAATCGCTATAAAAATATGTTCCAGTTTTTTTAGTTTAGCTATTTTCATTGAAACTCATTCATTCACGCATACACTCGATACCCGCGAATGCCAATATTGAGTTAAACTTACATTATTAATTCTTATCTTCCTTTAATTTGTTACTTAAGATGATCCTCTCGCAGAGAATACGGAAGGAAAGATCTGCTCGAAAGTCGACATAGCATTTGTAGTTCATAGATTATTAGCAAGCATTCATTAGCAGGAAAAAAACTATTTCAAGCCATGAGAGTCCCGAGAAAGTTGAAGAAGTTAATCATTGAAGGTTAATGTATAAGGCCTTTCCACATTAATTTGCGTATTCTGTATACGTATTTCGACAACTAAGTTGTCATCATCTGCAGTGTCGCACCTGGAAAACTACGGTAAAAATACCCGTACGAAGACAAATTCCGCACACGATCTGTACCGTTGAAAGCCAAAACGAACACTAAACGCACCAGTGTGCGTTTTGGCTTCCAACATTACAAATCGTGTGCGGAATTTGTTTTCGTACGGGTATTTTGCCGCAGTTTTCCAGGTGCGACACTGTTTAATTATCTGCACAAGCTCCATCAAAATTACCTTGATTAGGACTTCTTTATAGTATATCTGATTAACGATTTGACCCTCAGGCATCCAGTCAGTCATGTTAATACCCTTGATATCGAAAAAAACGATCAGCATTGCCTTCAATTTCGACTTGCTCAATTGCGTCTTCATCGGTCTTGACGATCCGGTGCACGTGACATAACATTATCACCAAACACCCCCTTTAACGTTTGTAAACATTTCATTGACAATTTTTTTAATTTGACAAGGAATTTCAAGTTTATTCGACGCTCGATTTTTATGTCAATCATTATCACGGCACTACTATGTAACAGTGTTCTCTACAATCAAAGCTCGAAAGTAAACTAAAGCAGGCAGAGAGACAAGACTACGGGTTGTTGCCTGAGAAGTATCAACGGTAATGACATTCCAACTACAAGCCTCGCAAAATGCGGTTGCGCGATGAAAGAAGCGCAATCTTGTTTAATTGCCATGCTTTTTATATGTTTTCTAATAATGTTTAGTTCTATGTCATTTGTCGTGCCGACTAAATTATGACATCATTAGCCTCGAGCGCTTGGTTAAGCCTTCGCGGTCGGAAATTTCGTTTATAAATTTTCTTTACAAGCAAGCCCCGGGCGTGTTCCATGAGATTAGAATATACTTAGGTGATTTTAAAGTATTTCATCTTGTTTAATAGTGGAAATATTTGGACGTCCTGAACATTATTACCTATTAAACATTCTGTTGGCGATTTTTTTAATTTGACAAGAAATTTCAAGTTAGTTCGATGCTCAATTTTTATATCAACCATTATCACGGCACTACTATGTAACAGTATCCTCTACGATTAAAGCTCGAAAGTAAACCAAAGCAGACATAGAGACAAAACTACGGGTTGTTGCTTAGGAAGTATCAACGTCAATGACATTCCAATTACAAGCCTCGCCCAATGCGGCTGCGCGATGAAAGGAGCGCAATCTTGTTTAATTGCCATACCTCGTATATGTATCCTTACTTTCAATGTTCACGATAGACTTGAAAATTTTATAATCTTTATCCAACTCCTTAATTATGACAGACGTTTACTTCTTTAAGTAAATTTTTTTTACTGTTGGCAATTCGTTTTTATTTATTCACAAAGTTCGAGAATAACACTTGATTGTGGTGATGTTTCCAAAAGAAATGTGGCGCCATCTCTCATGTATTAAACATATCAAACTACTTTATTATTATTATTGCAATTATTTATTTATGATTCGATTTATAATAGCATAAAATGTAATTAAATGCGAATC
Organism: Dermolepida albohirtum; assembly: GCA_031893035.1. NCBI lineage: Eukaryota > Metazoa > Arthropoda > Insecta > Coleoptera > Scarabaeidae > Dermolepida > Dermolepida albohirtum. The sequence goes on from JAVIWB010005837.1 coordinate 697,966, forward strand.
AAAATGGAACTGTATGTGTCCCTAGAGGGTCCAAAGTAATTTTTTATCATAGTTCAATATCGTAACTTCAATTTACTAACTTAATTTATTAGTTTCGCCATTTATTGTAACGAAAGCAATAACGAATTAACGAAATGATATTTATTCACATCTAAATTGTTAACGGTAGTTATAGATGTATCTGACAACCTTTTAAATTGTCCACGATTAACTGTGAGTAGATGTATTTCTTAGGGCATGATCTTCATTTATTTCGACGTATTTCTATTACGATTCATTTTCTTCTTTTTTCTCCCAGCGCTTTTCAGAGTGATCTTCCAAAATCATATTAATAATGATAACCAATTTACCGACAGGATTTTTGTACGAGTTGTATAATCCATTCTGGCCGTACGACGGATCAAATCGAAGCGACGACAAAACAAAATAGAAGAGTGGAAAAAAAAAGGAACTAAAAAGGAAAACGATCCGTCACAATTGAATGATCCCGGCAATATAACCACGAAATAATAATGATAATAATAATAGGTGCACTTGGACTAACTGTTAATGGAGTTTATCAACACCATGAAATCTTGATTGATAATCCGACAATGTGGCCAAAGTTAAGTGTTTGTCGTACATTTCGCCACACTGTTACCAACTTTTATTATAACTAGGCGCACAGAAGTCGTACACAATAGGAAATGGTGTAGTAAATACTTGTGGAGAACGCTCCGTCCTTTTCCCGTTTCGACTATGAACGTTTCCTTCTCTTTTCAAGCCGTCGAAGTCGAGATAACAGAAAGAATGCGCATGCCTATGTTAAGTCTATAAAATAAGTCGTCTGTATGTTCGAGCAAAAGCTGACAAAAGTAGATGTTTATTTGTTATACAGAATGAATTTACTGTCATTTATTTTATTTTCAAGAAAGTAACAGCATATTTGTTTTCAAGATAAATATTCAATAATATTTACTTTAATGTTTCTAAAACAATCGTGTTAAAGGATAAAAGTGATCAACACCTATACTTAAGAAACAAACAAAATTCGAAATACAACTGCTAGACTGCGCTGGGCTTACAAACCTAAAAAATGTACACCAATACAATTCACTTGAGACATTCTAGAATATACAAAGGGTACTAGGAAAGTTTTGCAATACAGCTTTGTTTATTTAATTTTTTCAAAGTAATTTCCTCTACACTCAATACACCTCTCCATTCGCCTAAACCAATCTTCAAATCAGTTCTGCCAAGTTTCACTAGGGAGTAAAGCACACTCGTTGTTCCAAGCCCGCAGAAGGCCCTCATCACTGGAAAACCGCCTCCCTTTTAGCTTCATTTTCCCATGCGGTAATAGTGCAAAGTCGCAGAGAGCAAGATATGGACTGTAGGGAGTGTGCCCGAGAAGTTGAGCTGGAGCATTATCGTGATAGAGGAACCTGGCGTCAATTCTTGACTTTGGCCGCAGGTTCTTCATAGATCCAATGACTTTAGGCAGGCACTGTTCAGTATACCACTTAGCTGTGACTGTCCGAGATTGTCCCTTAATAAACTTTTTTAGCATCTCCCGGCACCAAGTCGCACGTCGTGTCATCTGCTCTTCAGTCAGTCGATGCGACACCCAGAGAGAACAAAGTTTTTTTTCGTTCTTGAACAATTTCAAATCACACTCTTCATCTTATAATGGTGGCTTGCCTTCGATTTTGCAGCTTTGTTAAAGGACAAATCCTCTTCCCGTAGACCAATAATCAGCATAAATAGAATCTTGCAGTAAAATGGAGTACACATAAAAAAATTAAATCACCCTGTTCTATTTTTTAATCTTGGAAATTGTGCTTTTTAAATGTTTAGTTTTGTGTCATTTATGATGCCAACTAAATTGTGACATCGTTAGCCTCAAGCGCTTGGTTAAGCCTTCACGGCCGGAAATTGCGTTTATAAATCTTCTTTACAAGCAAGCTCCGGGAATTTTCCATGAGATTAGAATATACTTATGTGATTTTAAAGTACTTCACCTTGTTCAACAGTGAAAATATTTGGACGTCCTGAACATTCTTTTCTATTAATACTTGCATCTTCTTCCAATATCTCCACATTCTGAACAGAGCTTTTTGCTATATTATAATGTTGAACTACAATCCTTACTGACTAACTTTTTTTTAATTTAGACATTATTACAACTTCGTTGTCTTCGTTTAATTTTGACATTCTGCCCAGCACTCTGACATAATGAATAATGAGCCCAATATTAATCGAATAATACCAGAAGCTCTTAAAAATAATTTAAGCAGACAAATTCACAAAATGATGTTTATTATTATATGCTACTGTTTTCTTCAGTCACAGCAGTCCAGTTGCAAGTAACTCCCTTTGAAGAATGTAAAACTATATATGCCGATTGGTATACAAACGTTCACCTTCCCCAGTCTTTGAAAAATTGTGTAGTGATTGCCCAAGGTGTGGTTTGTGATGAATTTTGCCAAACTGCGATGGCGCCACTCAGCTTGCAGCTAACAAAACAAATTTTTTACACGAATCTAACAGGTCATTCACCCAACATACACTCTAAGTCATGCACATAACCATTTCTATGTTACCGTTGATTGGAAATTCGACGCAAGATTTCCTACCGTTAATATTGTCACATCTTACATGGTCTCAATATTTTAACCAATTATTGTATGTAACTAGCGCAAAATATCTCATAAGTCATAAAATAGTTGTAATCATTTAACTTCTAATAACAGATTGTTGATTCAATGTACTGAACTATTGACAGCTATTATATATTTTGACAGATGCTGTCAAAAGAAATTTGGCTGTCAAATGATGCGCTATTATTAAGACTAGATTAATTCCGCAGCCAGTTATGCATCATTTTATGTATTTCAAGTAAAATCTCAAGAATATGATGACTAAGAAGTTAATACATATTTTCAATGGCATATATTTGAACATTCTAGCTGATTCTAGGAGAACCAGTATTATATCTAATCGATATCTCCATTACTGTCGTAAATATGATAAAACAAAAATTGTCAAAGTTCAACACTTAAAAGGGAGTAAGTATTTTATTTTTATTCCGAATGAAAATAAGCAACTAATAAATTATATTATCCATAAGCTCTAGGGCTAACATCAGGATATTGTAGGCACTTCAACACTGCTAATATATTAAATCAACAGAGAGACTATTATAAAATACTGGGGGTCAGTAAAAATGCATCAGAAAAAGATATAAAGAAAGCCTATTACACATTAGCCAAGAAATACCATCCAGACGTAAATAAAGATGATCCAAATGCTGCGAAAAAGTTTCGGGCAGTCTCAGAAGCTTACGAAGTACTTGAAATCTTTTCAGTTAACCGCATCTAAATCTACTAAATCTTCTAACAATATTTTAGGCTTTAAGTGATCAATCTAAACGAACACAGTATGGTAAGTGGGGTTCAACAAGTTCAGGGTACAGGTCTAAAGCAAATTCTGGATCACGAGATTTTAATAGGAGGCATTCGGAATCATCGATGGACCCCGAGGAATTGTTTGAAAATATATTTAAAGGCATGAAGTCCAGTAGGATGTCTACGGAAGACATTGCAGAATTTAATTTTAATGATGGAATCCATGGGGTTGGATATTATTTTGTTTAATTTAATTCCTTCAATGTTATCTTTTTAAAATTTCAGATCGGTGTTAAAATAACGTTCGGACGAGCAGCTGGAGGTGTCAATAACGATATCAACTTAAATATCTTTACCTTTAAGCAAAAGTTTAAGAACTGTAAATGATTAAGGAATGTTTTTAGATAAATCTTTTAGCTAATCTTTTATCTAATTAATGCTTAATCTCTCGATGAAACTATGCTGCTAAGATTTCGTAATTATTATGATTACATTTTAGGAAAATTCCTGATAAAATTCATTTGCTACATGTCGCTGTATAACCATTGCGAATGTCTTTAAAAAATAAATTTAGAATCATAGTAGCACATAGTAACATTGTCACAATTTCGCATCTTGCTATTTTGTAGAACAATCCTAACATTGCATTTCAAACTTGTGCAGTAGCCTTAAAAATGAAACAATAGCCTACGTCCTAAGGAACTAAAGCTATAGAGCTAATAGAAATATGGACAAACCGATAAATGCTTCTTTTACAGCATTCTTAGGATTGAAGTTCTCTTGTAATATTGCATGAATGGCAAAATAACCACGAAAAAATTGAGCCAAGAATAGGTCTCGCGATCAGTGAAAGGATTCCTCGGGTCAAAAACAGGTAAAGCAGTTCCTTAAGAAACAGTCGTCCAAGTTAATCAAAGTCAAATCTACTGAGTAGGGACAAAAAAAACTCTTAGAACGATGTAGGCATACTAAGAGGGGATTGTAATCGAAGTAAACGTCTGTATGATATGAAGTTGGCAGAAGAGACCATATCTAGATTCTGCCAAATAGAAGAAGAAACAAAGACAAGGTAATGCTGCATGTTCTATAAGAACGATTTCTGTAAATAGATATCCTGAAGGAGAAATATCTCTAAATTGCTAGGTTTATTTAAAAAGAGTTGAAACTGGAGAAGCATTCTAGTAAGATCTGAAGGCTCTCACAGAATACATAGTAATAAGTCACCTTAAGCAATCTATATAACATTGTTTATGCATTTCTTCTTATCTTTAATTATTACTCCATAAACTCTTCGTCAAATTTTCCTATTGCTCATCTTTAAGTTAATTTTACTTTTAAATAGACAGTTTCATCTAACTAACTTGAAAAATGCTGAAAAGTGTTGTTTTGTATGTTGTTATTTCTGTCAGACCTTTTGCTATTAGTCTGAGGAATCTTTTACTCTTTGCATATCATTTTGCAGCCTAATATATATAATTATCTGCTTTACTGAAACATAGATATTTTCAGAACCACAAATTCCCTGGTTTCTCTTTTACAAATTTAACTTCAACCAAACTTCTTGTTCTTTTAATTATGCTGCACATCTTACCAAGATCACATGATTATTATAAACATTTAGATTTCTGTTGCTGCTTCTTCTTATATAATAAAATCTTATACAATAAGTTGGATAGCTTACATCATTGTCACTACTAAATACCTTAGATTCGGTTTATTAAATTCCATTCTTCATTCATAAGCTTCAGTGACCTGGATTTTTATTTTAGATCCAACACCTTTATTTTTGTTTTAAAGTTGAACATACATACATATATATATATATATATATATATATATATATATATATATATATCTGTCAAAATAATTGAGTAAAATAAGGGTTTCCGTTTGAAATTAACAAAAAAATTTAATCAAAAAAAAATAAATAAAACCCCTTTCTTTCTTGTTCCCTGTATACATATTTCGAAAATTAAGTTGTTAAAAACCAAACATATACTATCAGTGTGTGCTTGACTTTTGACGGTTAATGTCTGCTACGAATTTCTGTGCGAGATTTACCGTGGCTGCAGGTGCAACACTGTTATTATCAGGTGTACCGGAAAGTCATTACCGCTTTTTCTAAGAAATGTCGCTAGGATTAAGTATGCAAAGATTTGATACATATATCATTTCCTTCTACTCGCATCAAGCTTCAAAGCCATATATGTTATATCTTGCGAAAGTAATAGAGTTTCATGCCCGGTAAAAACTTACGGTAAGCATGCTCTAACCATATAAATATGTGAGACGTGGTTTCGACAATTCAAAAGTGTTGATTTCGATGTGCAAAGAATGTTCTGGTAGACCGAAAAAGTTTGAAGATGCGAAACTGCAGGGGTTATTGGATGAAGGTACACGGTGAAGTGATTTTACTGCACGATAACGCACCATCTCATATAGTAAAACCGGTCAAGGAAGCGTGAAAAAAACTTGGATGAGCATAATATCGCACCCACCGTACCCTCTAGACTTGGTTCCGTCTGACTATCACCTTTTCGCATCAATAGGACTGCAGCATTTCGCCAATTTCGAAGAAGTTAGAAAATGGCTGGATGAATAGTTTTGCTCAAAGGACAAACAGCGTCTTAGGGATAGCATCCATAAATTGCTTAAAAGATGGGCAATATGTATAGAATCAATTGGCCAATACTTTGAATAAATAAATGTTTCCATTTTCTTGAAAATTATGAAGTTTTCTTACGAAAAAGCCGGTAATGTCTTTCCGGTACACCTGGTAATTATCTGCTGATGATGACAACTTAGTTGTCAAAATGCGTATACCAAAATACTATATCGTGGACAGGGATTTTATTTACGTTTTTTGATTAATTCAATCAACAATAGTTTTCATTAAGATTTGTCTACAAAAAAACTTAAAGACGAGATTCATCTTACAGTAGCCTACAAGGAAGTATTGATTTCTCATTTCTTCGCTTAACATTATTAGATTGAATACCGACACGATGAATTATAAACAGTCAACAAAACCAGTCTACCTGATGAGTTCTGAATGGACGAAACCTGTAACAGTTAGCGCTTTGTTATAATTTTCCATTAATTACTACATAAGACCTATTATTTCAAGTTTTGCTATGTTGTACAACACATATATTCACAACTGACAGTACACTAATCTCAAACTGCACGAATTCATCTTCGAAAAAACACAAATAGAAAAAAATCGCGCCTCAGCCCATAAAACCGCACAATGATATTTCATAAAGTGAATAAAAAGGAGGAAAAAAATCGAAGATCGACTGTATTTTTTTTTGTATTTTGGAGCAGCGATATTGTCCTCATTGTATATTTATCTTGCGTGAAATTAAAGATACGACAACATAGAATTGGAGCATTTCCTATAAATAAAATTATGATTGGCCGGAGGTGAGTTTTGATTGACTGTGAAAATTAGATTTTGTATCAATGGTGCGCGATCACGAGATGCAATAACAAAACCGTCCGATAACTGTACACAACTACTCTTTCCGATGATGACCGGTGGGCAGCGCGTAATGTAATTTGGAGGTTTTTTGGTTTGAAGTAACGCGTGGAGAATCCTTTTTAAAGGTATTAATGGGGAAGAAGTGTGTATACGTACTTGGTAGATGTAACATGTAATCACATTATGTTATCTAAAGCGAATGGAATATAAAGAAGATGCATTGTAGTTTTAAAAAATTTTTTTTTCAAAATTAAAAGGTTGCCAACGAAATAATAGAAAAAATAAATTCACGCCAAATTCTGAAACCAATTTAATATTTTACCCATCGGTAGTTGCATAAAAAAGAAGAGATACATACATGATACACGCAAATATTGCTAAAGCTTTGGATACAATCGAGTATAATATACGTCCATATGTACTTTCTGCACATTTTTTATATGTGCGATCTTTCACGGGGATTCACTTTGAGGTCTTGACTCTTTATTATTGACCTAAACGATTTTCTAAGCTAATTTGATTGTAAAGTTCTTTCGCGTGATGTTAACTAGAATTGGGATATTTTTCCCGTAGGCCAGGATCGTAACAAAGCGTGTATAGGAACAAATGAGGGACATGCATGCGTTATTTATATCACTGACATTTTGTTTTATAAATAAGACACTTAATTATGCACAGCTATGCGTAGCGTAAAATGGATAAGACTGACAAAATGCCTCCAGAATGGCGTAAGTTTCTACATTGGTCTCGGAGAGGAACGTACGCCGTATTGAAAGATTTATATTTTGAAAATGACCACTCGACATCAACGGAAGCAATACACAATAACTCAGTGGTAAGATACTGGCTTACAATGCTGGGGCTCTCGGGAAAGAATTCAACAATCTGCTGGTCAGGAAAGTCTTACGCGGTTTACCTTCTCGTTCAAGTGTATGATAACAGCCAAATATTTTAAGATGCTTTGCGAAAGCGAGAGAAATAATAACTAGAGTTGGGATATTTTTTCCGCGTGCCAGGATCGTAACAGACCGAATTTACAAATAAACGGGCGACTTTGCGATGAATGCGTTATTCATATCTTTTATGTTTTGTTTTATAAATAACAGACTTATGTGATTCATAGCTGTTGATGCGTAGCGTAAAATGGATAAGACTGACATAAGAGAGCAGCGTACACCATACTAAAAAGATGTTCTTAATATTTAGAAAATGACTGCTGAACATCTACGGATGTAATATACGCATAATTAAAATAATCTTTAGAAAGAGATACCGGATCATAGACTCACCATCACAAATTTGTTTTAATCCGATAAAATCGAAATCTATGTTTATAAAACTCTCGAATTTTTGTACGACACTCATATTTTTTATGTCACTAGTAGAGCACATAGCAGTGAGTGTACATCATTCACAAGTTGCATTGATTCCACCAACGACAACCCACTGTTTAAATTTTTTCTATTGAGTCAAATAAACCTTTGGCGTAAATTTGTTTTAAATCTGTTTCAACGGAAGTATTTTTAAATCTTTTCTGGCTTTCTTTAATCTACAGTTTAGTTATTTTTGAATTGTAGAACCAGAGATTTTATTTGTTGGAAATTCTGGCCATGATATACTAGAAAACCACTTTCAATCAGGTTCCCCAACGTATGCAAAAGTAAAGACAATGTTGATTTGCTTTTATGATTCGAAAGGTATAGGGCACAAGGAGTTTGTACCTACTAGTCAAATAGTCAATGCTGCTATTGTTATTATCTTGGTGTTATGAAGCATCTTTGGGTGCATATTTGTAGTGCACACCCTCAATATCGTGAAAATGGTAGCTGGCGTTTATTACATGATAATACATCATCTCATCACTTGACGTCTATCACTGATTTTCTAACTACAAATAGCATTTCAACCATTTAACCATTCACCGGATTTGGCCCCCTGTGATTTCTATCTATTCTCCAAACTACATTTGCCGATGCGTTATGCCGACGTCGAAGCCATTAAAAAGGCGTCGACAGCGATCTTGAAGGACATCTCTAAAGATGAACTTAACAATTCATTCGACATGTTAATTGACCGTGCAAAATGTTGTATTGACACTCAAGGCGAATACTTTGAATAAAATAAATGAATTTTACCAAAATAATAAGCTTTTGTTTTGAACTTTTCATGTCATCCCTATGTCATGTATTTGTTTTATCAAAGACTTTTTCTAAGTCCACGAAATATCTTTTGACTCTGATAGTTTTTTCACATTACGTCTATATGGATGGCATCTTGCGCTCATTAAAGTCAAATTGGCTTTCCTCTGAGGTAAGTTCTAGTTCGCCCTTTATCTTTTTTTCAACTGCGACATAATTTTTTCCAACTGCGCTTAGTAGTGTGTTGCATTATTTTGAATTCCTTTTTTTACATTTGCATAACTATAGTTTAATAATAAAATAAATAAAAAGGAAATTTAGGTCCACTTTTCAATTATTTTTGAGACTAAATATGACGAATTATTACAAAAACTAAAACAAAAACTTAACAATAACAGATCGCAGAATAATTCCAGTAAAATATCACGCACCAATTTACATGATTACACATCTCGATCTCGGAATTGACTCAGTTATGTATCCGTACATATACATATATGTATACATATATACATGCACATGTATATAAGCAAACGCACATTACAAACTGAATACATATTTATATATGTATGTACATATGTACGTGTGGGTAATGGAACTATTCGATTGTAATATGTAACATGATCATTACGAAGCTATAATTCCGCGTGTTTTGCATCGTAAACAAATTAACACATCTCCTGACAGATTGACTTCTATATTTCGTTCGATTAAACTAAGAAAATTACAGGTTTGGTTTTGTTATTAACTATTCAGCGTTCTTGGAAATCTTCAGCGTTCTGTTGGACTTGGATATAATAAATTATCTTTAAAACGAAATAGAATACGAATATCTAACGATGGAGTTAACGAGCTACAGTATAATTAAAATTCGATTAAATTGAATAAAAAAAAATGTATTATTTAAGATGTAGCATCAATTTTTGCATGTACGGATTCCGACCATGTTTTCCAACATTTTTAATTGTAAAAATAAGCTATTCTGATCTGTGCTCAAAGTATATAGTAAATGCTAACATACGTACATATTTTTTCAATGTAGAGAAAATCAAAAGCAAGGCTTCAAATGAAAATTGTTATTTTTTGCGGTACCATCGTTGATTGAATCACAGAAATAAAAATTTTCTGCGCTGGAGAAGGACTCGAACCTCTACCTGCCGTTTGCTAGACGGCTGCCTTATCAATTAGGCCACCACCAGGACACAGAAGGTGGAACATCGTAGAATTAGGATACATGAAAAAAAATCATAAAGAAGAAATAAAAAAGTAGCTAGCTGTAGACAAGAACAATGACAATATGGAAGGAATCTTACAAAAATTGTAAACCGTGTACAACAAAGAATGGTTATCGATATCATTTCAAGGTTAACGAGATAACTTTGAAGGTGGTGTTCATATTTTCTATGATACCGGGGGTGTCATCTATCGAGAAGTTTTACCGACTAATCAGATAGTAAAATTTTCACTCTACCTTGAAATTTTGAAGGATTCGAAAGCAAAAGTTGGTCACATTTGCTCGAAATTGGCGAAGAGTCGATGATTGCAACATCTTGACAACATACTCACGCATTCGGCGTTGATTAATCATTATGTGTGGTGCTTCTGTGCACTGCAATCCGTCATACAGTCCTGACCGAAATCGTTGCGACTTGTATGCGTTAGGTATGATTCAAAAACAAGGTATTTGGGTTCCTTATGATTTGAAGCCAAGAGACGTTGAGCGTCGTTTTTTCGCCTGTGAACAATTACTCCAGCGGCAAAAAAGGAAGGGTTTTCTTCGTCGCATCGTTACGGGTGATCAAAAACGGATGCATTACAGCAACCCACAGAGAACAAAATCATGGGGGGACTGCTCGGTCATGCTTCTACGTCGTCAGTTCAGCCGAATATTCACGCTGCGAAGGTTTTGCTGTGTATTTGGTGGGACCAGGGCGATGTTATTTATTATGAGCTGTTGAAACCGAACGAAACCATCACTGGGGAATGGTATCGAACTCAATTGATACGATTGAGCCGAGCACTGTGCGAAAAGCGGCCACGATACGAGCAGAGGCACGAAAAAGTGATTCTACAGCATGACAATGCTCGGCCTCACGTTACCAAACCCGTTGAAACCAACTTAGAAACGCTCAAATGGGAGGTCCTACCGCACCCGCCATATTTCTCAGATATTGCGCCGTCCGATTATTACTTGTTCCGTTCGATGGCACATGGTCTGGCTAATCAGCAGTTCCGCTCATATGAAGACATCTCAAAATGGCTTGATTCGTGGATAGCCTCAAAAGACGAACACTTTTACCGTGACGGTATTCGCGCTCTGCCAGAAAGATGGGAAAAAGTTGTCGCTAGCGATGGGCAATATTTTGAATGATTCATTTGTAAACATTTTTTCACAATAAAGTTGCATTTTCATAAAAAAAAAACAGCGAGAACTTAGTTGCGCACCTAATATATACTTTTAAGTAAGATAAAGATAGGATTTTCAACGACATTATCTAAAGCATAATACTGCAAGAAGAGTTATTGTAGTACACAATAATAGTCATAATATACAGAGGTGGCCCGGTCATTATTGCAAGAAAGAAGTAGCTAACGAACCACTGGTAAACTCGTTAATGACGTCAGAGTTCCGAGATACTAAGGTCGGTGTCCAAGAAAGTTTTTTGTGATTTTCCTTGTTATTTAAAAGGATTGCCAACAGCCAAAAATCTTAAGCATTGCACCAGCGTGTAACTCATAACCTGCTAGTACCACCCATGATTAGTGTTAAGTTGTTGGGAGATGTGAAGAAATAGATTATTATCATTATAAAAGATAGAGGTAACCTAAAACAAACATTGAAAAAAATAGGAAAGGAAAATTTTAACTGGACGCACATTTTGCCAGTACAATTACTAATATTAATGTAATTTTCGCGATGTATAAACGCAAATTCTATTTTACACGATTATACCAATACTCCTGGTATTTAAAATAAATCTGCGGTGATTTTATCAATCACCTATTAGAGCGGTCAATCAGCAATGAAACAGATAAATGGTGTAGGTGACCAGAAGTGACCCTAGTTCCCAGGGAAGCCGACTGAACTATTAGCGGCTCGTTTGAGGCTTTCTTTGCCGGCGGAGGACGCATCGGAGAACGTGGAAATCATGAACTGAAACGTTTAATCATTAATATTTCTTTTTTGCTGTAGTCTACAAAACGGTTCTTCCGTCCTATGGGAAGATTTTTAATTATTGATTGATTTCTGATAAAATTGAGTTTTATTTTTTATTTGTTAGCGATAGAATACCATCGATTAGGTAGCAAAGAATATAAAAAAGAAGGTTATATGTAGTTTTGTAGTTATGGCACTAGCTGAAATAATTTTTCTTAATTCTTATTGAAGGTAATTCAAAATGTTTCCAAAAAATATTTACTTTATTTTTTAATGATAAATAAATGAAATTTTCTTCAAAAATACACCAAATGGACAAATATTATTTTTTGGATTAGACTTGTCCATTTTAAATAAAATATATGGGAGATTGTAACCTATTTATTTTAAAACAATAATCATAAATGTACTGGCCAGTATTTTATACACCAATTTCTTATCTTTAAAAAAAAATTTGCTGGTTTGGGTTTGAAGTACTTCTTGTACAATGTCTAAAACAGCCGTCATTATCTTTTTCTGTTTCTAGCAGCAAGTAGTGAGAATGGAAAAGAAAAACGAATTTTCTAAATACAAATTAATTTTTATTTTTCAATATATTCTCCTAAAAGAGCAATACATTTATTCCAACGGTGCTCCAATGCCCTTATGCCATCCCTAAAATGCGATTCCGGAAGGCTTGCAAAATACTCATTTACGTAGATGATAAGCTCGTCGTTAGACGAAAATTTCTTTCCATCTAGTGGTGTCATTTTCAATTTTGGAAAAAGGTGGAGGTCGGAAGGGGCTAGATCCGGCGAATAAGGCGCATGCGGTACTAGTTGGAAATGCAACTCGTGGATTTTGGACATCACAACTGTGCTGGTATGCGAGGGAGCGTTGTCTTGGTGAAACAGAATCTTTTTCTTTGCCATTCCTGGCCGTTTAGCACAAATCTCAACATTTAATTTTTGTAGAAGTTCTGCATAATATTGTCCGTTTATTGTGGCACCTTTCTGAAGGTAATAAATGAGCAAAATGCCCTGTGAATCTCAAAAAATTGATGCCATCACCTTGTTTGCCGATGAAGTGGTTTTCGCTTTCTTTGCTGCTTATAAAATGTTGCCTTCAATGATTATTATAACGTCTCTCTTGTGAAGTAAAAAGACCTTATTAGCTTCTGCAGAATTCCAAGTTACAACAACATAGGACATATGCGTGTGAAAAAGTGAGTGATAACCCACAGTAGCCAGTCCAATTCCAGCTATATATCTAAGTTTACTGAAGACGTAAATACTACGACATAATTTAAAAGACATCTTCTCAATGTAATACTTTCAGCTCAACACAGGATCCAAAAAGGTAGCCAAGAAACTAACACTCGTCTAGCTATTAGCAGATGTTTTCTTAAAACACATGTAACGTGTCTTAGCACAATTCAGAATCATTTTATTTGCAGCAAACCATGTGGTTGATTGCCGTTGTACATCGGTAACAGCATCGATATTACCTACTTCATTATTTCTCACCAGAAACGTTATATGATCCGCAAACAATGTAGTCCTGTTCCCAATTTTGGTGTCACATTCTTAATTTGGATTATCTTTTTGGTGATTAAAAATCCAAAGCATATTAAACATTTTAAGCAAAATACAAAGATAATTACATAAGTTTGTATTTAAATCTTGAAGAAAATCTAAATTTCTCGAATATCGCAGTCTAAATAACATAGCAGATATAATGAAATATAAAAATCATCCTTCAAATTAAATTCCTATTTAACAAGCGCCAGTATCATAAAACTTAATCCATTTATACACTAAATTCCCTTCCTCTCCTCCCAAAGAAACTCGCGCCAATCTGTCAGCACGCGTAAAATGAAAAATACAAAATGAATACGAAGAAAGAAGCTGAAAACATTTTGTAGTTTCCAAGAATATCACGGTAGTCGTGTTTATTGAATTTCGTACAAAATCCTTTAGCGTCTTCTCCGAGTTAAACGTTCAAACCGCAGATAGACACACAATAAATGCGGATAACATCGGACAGAACCGGACAATAAATAACATCAGTAGTAAATATGTCAGTCGGTAGATTTACTTATACGGAAAAAGTTCCGAAGGAACGCCCACTTATTGTTGTGAAATTAGTTCGACTTTATGTTTATGATGTGTCTTCCTTGGTTTCTCGGATTTTCGAAAATGGTTCTTTGCAATGGTACGAAGAGATTTCCTCTTGCTGTGTTGTGGATATATATAAATGATGTGGTTTGGAGTAATTTATGAGGAACAGAATGAAATAAATGGTCTTCGGTCGGACAGAAATCATTAAGAGGAATTTACGTATATTTGAAGAAAGATAAATGTTTAGAAACGTGTTCTAAACGATTGCTTTGATCTAGAAACATTGTAAAATAGAAATATCGTATTTAAAATTGATACATATTATATACGAATCGAGAAAATATAATAAATAGTTATACAGTCTGTCGCAGAGAAAACCGAACTTTTTTAAAACAAAAAACAGAAGTTTTACTATACGAGTAGTTATACAGTCTGTCGCAGAGAAAACCGAACTTTTTTAAAACAAAAAACAGAAGTTTTACTATACGAATAGTTATACAGTCTGTCGCAGAGAAAACCGAACTTTTTTTTAATAAACAACAGAAGTTTTACTTTACGAGTAGTTATGCACAGTTTGTCGCAGAGAAAACCGAACCTTTTTAAAACAAAAAACAGAAGTTTTACTATACGAGTAGTTATACACAGTTTGTCGCAGAGAAAACCGAACCTTTTTAAAACAAAAAACAGAAGTTTTACTATACGAGTAGTTATACACAGTTTGTCGCAGAGAAAACCGAACCTTTTTAAAACAAGAAACAGAAGTTTTACTATACGAGTAGTTATGCACAGTTTGTCGCAGAGAAAACCGAACCTTTTTAAAACAAAAAACAGAAGTTTTACTATACGAGTAGTTATGCACAGTTTGTCGCAGAGAAAACCGAACCTTTTTAAAACAAAAAACAGAAGTTTTACTATACGAGTAGTTATACACAGTTTGTCGCAGAGAAAACCGAACCTTTTTAAAACAAAAAACAGAAGTTTTACTATACGAGTAGTTATACACAGTTTGTCGCAGAGAAAACCGAACCTTTTTAAAACAAAAAACAGAAGTTTTACTATACGAATAGTTATACAGTCTGTCGCAGAAAAAACCGAACTTTTTTAAAACAAAAAACAGAAGTTTTACTATACGAGTAGTTATACAGTCTGTCGCAGAGAAAACCGAACTTTTTTTAAATAAAAACAAAAGCTTACTACACTTCGGCTTCAATACAAAGTTTTGCACGGTCAATTAACATGTCGAATAAATTTTTAAGTTCATCTTTAGAGATGTTCTTCAAGAACATTATCGACGCCTTTTTAATGGCTTCGACGTCGGCATAACGCTATCCTTTCATCAGCAAATGTAGTTTGGAGAATAGATAGAAATCACAAGGAGCCAAATCTAACGAATACGGTGAATGGTTGATGGCATAGATTTTATACATAACCTGTAAAAAGTAAAAAGTGTCCGACCTGCAGAACGCATAGTTCTAGTAGGATAATTTTCGAGAGCAAAAAGCGGTTAAAATTAGAATTTCTATATAGAGAAATAAATCAAAGAAAGAATGAATTCAAATATTCAGACGAAATTAAGATGAAGATAACCTAAAATGAAGTCTGATTTAGCTCGGTCTTCACGATAGCTCAAAGTGAACTCAATTTAAATAAAAATCGAAAGATAATTTTCTATAAATTAGTATAAATTAACAGAACTCAATTCAAGTTAATACTTAAGGTTAATTAATCCCTATTTTATTCTAAATTCAAGCATGTCTTGCGCCTAAGGTTAGAGAAAAAAATGGGTTATTCTATCACAAGACTATATACGATGGGATACCCAAAAATAGCAGGGTTGGCAGCGTTGTGAGTGGAGCTTGCCTAGAACTCATTTCCGCCGTGCGAATGATGCAACTTGTTCTGCGGTCGGTGCAGTCGATTCTTTCGCCGAATAAGGTTGTGTTTTGTTACAGTGCATTTTCGTTTGCTCGTGGTTTTTTTGTAATGTCGCGCTAAAGTGAACAGCGTGCGACTGTGATATTTGGAGGTACTTAGAGGACTGCGTAATTACGTACGACGAAAGAGATTTGATTTGAGGCAGACGGGAGAATGGTTTTTCCACCATGACAATGCATCTGCTCACACAATCTTATCAGTTCGCCAGCTCTTTGTTTCCACGAATGAAGAGAGACATGACGACGTGGTTTTAACGACGTGGAAGAGGTGAAGAAACAAACGACATAGTAGCTCGCAGCCGTAAAGAAAAACGAGTTCGAACAGTGTTTCCAACAATGGAACTACCGATTAGATAAGTATATAAAGTTAAATGGAGAGTATATTGAAGGTGTTAAGGTTGTTTTGTAAAAAAATGAAATACAGGTTTTTCATAGAGAAATTTCTGTTATTTTTGGGTACTCCTCGTATATATATAACAGAAAACGAAATACGAAATATAAATAAATATTCATAAAACTTTAAAATAAACAGGTATTTTCGCTAGAATAAACATTTAAAAGAAAACAATTATCAAAAAGTACAATTTCACGGTCATTGGCAATAACAATCTAATATAAACTCCAGAAGAACAAAACATGTGTTACAAGAAAACAATTATGTATAACGTAGAGGCCGCGAGACCGCAAGAACGCTAGTTCTGTTTTAAAACAGTGACACACCATTTGTTCTTTTCCATCGACTATCATTAGTTATTGATGCATCGTTTGCTACTAAATATTACCGTTCGAGACGGTGTTTGAATAAAACCCGACCAGTTTGTAGACTATTTTGCGGTCGACGTATGAAAAATACATGAACATGGTACGAAATATCTCATTTCACCATTTTATAAATGAATTATTACAACACGATTTGTAAATGTACGTATGTACATTAAAGAAAGTACATGGTTCGATATGATACGAGGTTTGTTTAATAATAAAAAAAGTAGAATCTGAAAAATTTTCTAATATAACAATGAAAGAAAAGTTCTACGACTTTTTTAGTACTTTTTTACGACACAATTTCCCTTAACTTCAACACATTTCTATCATCTATTCTACAACTTTATTTCATCAGAAACAAATATTTTTGTAGGCCATAAATTCCTCTTTAAATTAGAAATTTTGCAAAATGTCGATTTCTGAGGTGTTTTATCAAATTTTTGAAGAAAAAGTAGCCGAATGGCATCAAATCCAAACTGTATGGTAGGCATTCCAGCTCAAAGAAGTTACGCTCGCGAAGATGAGTTGCATTGAGCATATTAAATACTAATAGGGAAACCCCATTAAAATAATAAAGAAAAAAGATTATTTATTGTTGAAATTCCCTTAAATTTTAAGTTTCTAGAACATGATGATTGAAATTTCAACATTTTACAATGATAATTATAATAATCCCTTAGACAATGATACGAGGGACAGACGCGGTCGATCCTGAGAGAACACGTCGTCAAAATAACAATAAATCTTAAAATTGTAATAATATATGCTCTAGTTAAAAGACTTAATTTGTATTTGGTAATATCGAGGCTTTATACGCTTCATTATAATATTATAAATACTGTTGTATTGTTTCTTAAAGCTTTAGTCTCTGATTGATTTCCTTTTGAATGTTTCTTAATATAATTTACTTAATCGTGACTAAATTTTATTCGATGTTGCGTATACCTGAGTCATTTTGCCTAAATTTTGAAACAGAATTAAAAGCAAAGTTTGGTGAGTAAAAATATAACGAAAACTAAATTTTTTTCATATTAATTTCCTTGTTAGACTTAAATATATATATATATATAGCAACATGACACAATTTTATATCTGACTTAGAGAAACGATATCGTAGTACGAAAATAGTACAAGAAATACTCGACCTAACAAAAAAAAACACCAAAAATTTAGGAGAACACATCTTACTTCTTTACGTAGTCTCCTTTCAACGCGATATACTTTTCCCAGCGATGTTCAATAGCTTCGATTGCCTGCTTATAGTGGTAATCGTCGAGCTCCTCAAAATAGTCATCAACCGCAGACTTCACCTCTTCATTGTTGGCAAATCTTTTACCATCGAGCTATTCTTTCAAGTTTACACACAGAAAATAATCCGAGGGCGCTAAATATAGCGAATAGAGGAAATAATTCGAACTTTAACTCATTTATTTTAGTCATCGCGAACACGGATGTATGTACTGATGCATTGTCTTGATGAAACCTAACTTTTCATCACTCAAACGCTGTAATAAGTTCGCACAATACTCGCCGTTTATTGCTTTTCCATTCTGAAGGTAATCAATGAAAATTATTCCACGCACATTCTAAAAATCTCACGCTATGACTTCGCCGATTCTCCCATTTCAGTCCATCATTTCGACTATTCCTTCGTCTCAGGTATAAAGTAATGGAACCGTGTTTCATCCATGATTATAAATCGACGCGAAAACTTGGCTTTATTGCTGTATAACTTCACTAAACACTCGATTGAAGCATCCTCACGACGCTGTTTTTGTTCAATTGTGAGTAATCGCGGCAGCCATCTTGCGTATAGCTTTCTCATGTCAAAATGCTCAATCAACATGCGATGTACAGCACTTTTTGAAATATCTATTATGCCTGTTAGCTGGTGCGCTTTCTATCGACGGTCATCCTATTTTGTGGATTGTTTTCACAATTCCTAGCGTAGTTACATCATTTAGTCGGCCACTGCGATGTTCATCTTGACAGCTCATACGTCCTCGTTTAAACTCTTCCACCCAATATTTTACTAATATAAACGAAGGAGCACACTCCCCCAGAGAAGAATTTAGTTCCGCTTTCACATGACGATGACCAATTTTTTCCATATTTATTAATTCACTGAAAGCGTTCACTATTGACGTCTGTCAAATAAGTACTAAACAAAGTAGCGTCGTTAAATTTCGAATTTAAGTTTTCGAAGGTTGGTACTTTCTACCATAGCCATTCCTTTCAAACTTCAACCGCCACCTATACGTCAAATCGAGTATTATTTATTTTATAAAAAAAATGTTTAAATTTACTTTTTGTATTCACACTCGTTTATTTTATGAGCTTTGTTTATACATTTTTCCTTACTTATGTATTGAATATTGTTTTACAATTTATTTGTAAACGTATTAAGGAAAAATATTGCTTTACTAAATCTATACTTTTCATTTAATTTAACAAAAGTTGTAATAATATGTACTACATTGTTTGCGTGTTTTCTTTTTTATCTTGTATTAGTTAGTATTATCTATGTCTGTACAATATTCTAAGTGATAAAAACTATTATTCTATTTGTAAAGTAATAACTAAGATTGCAAAAAGGAGTGTTTTCGCAGTAGCGTACGGCGCAGTTACTATCAATATTAAAAATAATAAATGTAATTAATTATTGTTTTAGTTTCTTTTTGCTGTTGATGTAGACTGACGCAAAAATTTGCTATAGTATTGTGTCATTAGTATGCCTTCTAGTGCTGAAAATCGTAATTCATTTTAAAAACATTATTTTCACTAGCTACTACTGAACGAAAATCATAAGAATCTAGTTAAGCAATTTCGAAAATAGCTATTATACTACATAAGTGCTTAAATTATAAAACACCTATATTGTACATACACACATACATTCACAGTGTGAAAAGCAATGATCGACTTTTCCGAAGGGTGAAATTAATATAAGCGGACCCGATGCGACGGGGGGAGTACCTTTTCAGAATGTTCATTAATTATTGTCGCCTTTTGTGAGTTAATTAAGAGAAGGCCTATCACTAATTTCATTCTTGAAGTTCAGCGCTTGGAACACCCACTGCCAAACGAACGAAGAGAACGATTATGGGCCTACTGGTTGTAGCAGTTCATTGTTTCGATTTTTATAAATATCAAATAAAATATAAAGGAACGTATATATATATATATACATACATACATAAATATATATATATATATGTGTGTGTGTGTGTGTGTGTGTGTGTGTGTGTGTGTGTGTGTGTGTGTGTGTGTGTGTGTGTGTGTGTGTGTGTGTGTGTGTGTGTGTGTGTGTGTGTGTGTGTGTGTGTGTGTGTGTGTGTGTGTGTGTGTGTGTGTGTGTGTGTGTGTGTGTGTGTGTGTGTGTGTGTGTGTGTGTGTGTGTGTGTGTGTGTGTGTGTGTGTGTGTGTGTGTGTGTGTGTGTGTGTGTGTGTGTGTGTGTGTGTGTGTGTGTGTGTGTGTGTGTGTGTGTGTGTGTGTGTGTGTGTGTGTGTGTGTGTGTGTGTGTGTGTGTGTGTGTGTGTGTGTGTGTGTGTGTGTGTGTGTGTGTGTGTGTGTGTGTGTGTGTGTGTGTGTGTGTGTGTGTGTGTGTGTGTGTGTGTGTGTGTGTGTGTGTGTGTGTGTGTGTGTGTGTGTGTGTGTGTGTGTGTGTGTGTGTGTGTGTGTGTGTGTGTGTGTGTGTGTGTGTGTGTGTGTGTGTGTGTGTGTGTGTGTGTGTGTGTGTGTGTGTGTGTGTGTGTGTGTGTGTGTGTGTGTGTGTGTGTGTGTGTGTGTGTGTGTGTGTGTGTGTGTGTGTGTGTGTGTGTGTGTGTGTGTGTGTGTGTGTGTGTGTGTGTGTGTGTGTGTGTGTGTGTGTGTGTGTGTGTGTGTGTGTGTGTGTGTGTGTGTGTGTGTGTGTGTGTGTGTGTGTGTGTGTGTGTGTGTGTGTGTGTGTGTGTGTGTGTGTGTGTGTGTGTGTGTGTGTGTGTGTGTGTGTGTGTGTGTGTGTGTGTGTGTGTGTGTGTGTGTGTGTGTGTGTGTGTGTGTGTGTGTGTGGGTGTGTGTGTGTGTGTGTGCGTGCGTGCGTGCGTGCGTGCGCGCGTGTGTGTGTGTGTGTGTGTGTGTGTGTGTGTGTGTGTGTGTGTGTGTGTGTGTGTGTGTGTGTGTGTGTGTGTGTGTGTGTGTGTGTGTGTGTGTGTGTGTGTGTGTGTGTGTGTGTGTGTGTGTGTGTGTGTGTGTGTGTGTGTGTGTGTGTGTGTGTGTGTGTGTGTGTGTGTGTGTGTGTGTGTGTGTGTGTGTGTGTGTGTGTGTGTGTGTGTGTGTGTGTGTGTGTGTGTGTGTGTGTGTGTGTGTGTGTGTGTGTGTGTGTGTGTGTGTGTGTGTGTGTGTGTGTGTGTATATACGAGTATACTTCATTTTTCGGAAGACATATTAACTTACATATACTTACAAATATATGTAATAGCTAAACTATTAACAGATCACAATGCTAAAATGTATTAAGTATTAAGAGTTATTAAATATAATTGGTAAATTTATGTAACTTAATAGAAATTCTATTGAATGATCAAATGTTAATTACACATACGTAATGTTATTTAAACATCGAACTTGATTGAAACAATTTTGTTTGGGATATTATCAAATAACACTACTGTGATATGTGACTATTACAATATACATATATATATATACATGAGTAATATTAGATTCTCGGGCTCTCCACGATGTTGGACAGAAATTATCGAAAGAACGACATCTCGACGTTTCAATGACATCTCAATCATCTTCTTCATTGCGATCGACACGTCGAGACACCGATTTTTTCCAGAATTTCTGTCCAATTTCGCGGAGAGCCCGAGAATCTAATATTGCTCATACTTACAACCGCGAGAACTTTCGTTCGATTATTATATATATATATATATATGTTTGTGATACATATAGCCTGTTGAATTGAAATGTGTTCCATATCTAGAGATACAGGTTTTCGCTCTTTATTGTATTGTTTAAAAATTTTGTTTTTAAGTCAATGCATATACAAAATATAGGTATATCATTAAATTTCCACATTAAGGGTTTATTTTATTGTAAACTTAAAAAACATATTTTAAACCCTATTCCTTACCATTCCTTACACAGCTAACCTGCTAACGACAAGACTGATTGTCATAGGCATAACCACCGACAATATATCTTTTTTTTTATGGAGCCTGTGGTTGATTCACTTAATCACTATTCACATATAACCCCTTGCCACATTAATTTTCGAATTCTGTATACATACGTATTTCGACAACTAAGTTGTTATTATTAGCAGATAATTAAAAAGTGTCGCACCTGGTAAACTACGGCGAAAACCACCCGTACGAAAACAAATTCCGTACGCGATCCGTACCGTCGAGAACCAAAATGTACACTATAAATATGAAATACGTATACAGAATTCGAAAATTAATGTGGCAAGAGGTTATATGTCAACCTTCAGTGATTAAGATAATATATCTGTTGTGATTTCCAACTTTTATACTATCACCAAACTAACCCCGCTAAAATACAGGACCAACTCAGAATATGACATATGAAAGATGCTGACCCTAAGTTGACACAGTTACTTCTCCGCTTCTGGATTGGAACAACGTTTCTGACAAGTCAATAAGCCAAGCAACACTACCAAAGATTGCAAACTCTCGCGCAGCATTATATCAGTTCACTTCGACGATTGTTTTGGTTCGATCAACGTCTATTGAACAATCAAAGCTTTATTCATTTTTAAGTGAAAATATCGCCAAAAAGAAGCTTAGCAAACCAATTTCAATATTATCATTCTTGTACAAAAACATCACATATAAAGCAACCTTCTTATATACTTTCAATGTCCTTTGTGAAAACTAGACAAAAAAGGTAATTTTCCATTTTACAAACGACGACAAATAAAACCATCACAACCTATTATTTCTTTGCTACATGACACTCGAATTACTAATTACAAAACGACAATATGGATTTTGGGTATCGGATATACAAAAAAGTGCCTAGAAGTATAACTAAGGCCATCTATTCATGAAATCCGGAATTACTTAGTTGTTTATTGACAATTATTTAAATAAATTTGAACAAAATTAAAGTAATTTGTTTGTTCAACGTTCAGTGACTATATCAGTCGCTAACGTACTGTATATGTTCACTAAAACATTTTTAGAAGCACCGTAACTGCTAGGCATCAACTTACGATATGCAATGGTTCGTAACATCGATGTGTGAGACATAATTCGTCACCGATTTCTCACATATCAATCACTTAACCGATAAAATTTTGTACGTTTTCGAGCCTATCCTTTGCATATCTGTTTCGTGTTGAAGGGGGACAGTATCGAATAACCGGCAATTCTGCGGTAATATTCGATGAGTAAGTCTTCGCTTGTACGCACAAAGTAGTGGCTAAACGAAGCAATTCTTCTGACCCTTACCCCCATTTAAAATCTTGGAAGAAGAGAAGGAAAGAGAACATCCTTGATTATTGTCACGAACATGTTAGTTCACGTAGAAAAGCTAATTGGATTAAGTGTTCATTTGTGATCATAAATGACGTATAATACGAGGTTGTTTTTTTAAGTAATTTGTTCCCACTTTAATAAAATACAAGGGCGTATTGATATATAAGGTCTCCAATAACGCCACTATATAAGCAGTGGGAATACAAAGGGTACTAGGAAAGTTTTACAGTATGACGCAACAATGAATCGTAGGAAGCTGCTTGTTGCTGCATATTGAGACATGTTCATACGTGCATAGTAGCCGCCGCGCCATGTCGATGTTATTCATTAGCAGTGAGAGTGTAAAGTGCTTGCGATAGCATCGTGGTCACGAACTGAGATAAGGGCAGTTTTGCGTTATATGTAATTTCGTACGTGGTTTAAACATAGACCGGTGCTTCGAAGAAATGGCTCCTGCACTAGGTGATGTTTGTCCACATCGCACAACGATAGTCAGGTGGTATCGAGAATTCCCAAAGGGAAATTTAACTGTGGAAGATGCTCAGAGGTCGGAAAGGCCACAAACGTCAGTTACGGAGGAAAACGTTACTACTGTGAGAAAAATGCTTGGCGAGGACAGGCGAGTGACCTACCAACAGATAGGGGTACTTCAGGCCTAAATGCACCAACAATTCGTTCGATTCTACATGATCATTTGCACGTGAAGAAACTTTGTTCTCTCTGGGTGCCGCATCGACTGACTGAAGAGCAGATGACACGACGTGTGACTTGGTGCCGCGAGATGCTAAAAAAGTTTAATAAGGGACAATCTCGGTATGTGAACAACATCGTGACAGGTTACGAGACTTGGCTGTACTATTACGATGTGCCGACCAAAGCTCAAAACAAAATTGGGGTCTTTGATAATGAGGACACACCCGTAGGTGTTGAAAATTCCGATCTGTAAAGAAGAAAATGATAGCTGTATTTTTCAAATCGAGTGGAATTGTGGAACGCGTCGTTTTGGGCACAAAAAAAAACAGTCTAGCTAAGTGGTATACTGAACAGTGCCTGCCTAAAGTAATTCGATCTATGAAGAACCTGCGGTCAAAGTCAAGAATGGACAGCTGGTTTCTCCATCACGATAATGCTCCAGCTCACTGCGCCAAAGCCTGCACCGAATATTTTACCACGACAGGATTGAAACTTCTCGAGCACCCTCCCTACAGTCCAGATTTTGCTCCCTACGACTTTGCACAGTTCCCGCACGTGAAAATGAAGCTAAAAGGGAGGCGGTTTTGCAGTGATGAGGACCTTCTGCGGGCTTGAGACAACGAGTGTGCTTTACTCCCTAGTGAAACACGGCAGAACTGGTTTAAAAATTGGTTTCGGAGGATGGAGAGGTGTATTGAGTGTAGAGAAAATTGGAAAAAATTAAATAAACAAAGCTGTATTGCGAAGCTTTCCTAGTACTCTTTGTATATCAATCAAATCTCGTAGTTTGGAAATTAAAATATGTGTTTCTTAAAGATTAATAGCGTTTGTAGGCTTTCAGGATTATCGTAAACGGCAAAATGCCATTAAGAGTCGAATTTTCTTCATAGGTACTCAGGCTTATTGATTTCGAAATGTATTAAATTGTAAAGCAAGCAATTCTAATCTGTTATTATCAAACTGTGTAACGATTTGATAATGACTGAGTTAAAAAATATTAATTAGTAAATAAAGTAGTGGTACAAGAACGTAGTAAGTGTTTTATTTGTTTTCGTGTGTAAAATTACTTACTACATTGGTTTATTTACAACACAACCTTCGTATGATATCATATTTCATAATTTTTTTTCTACGCCTTGATGTAATAGAAAGTTGAAACACGTGTGATATGTGTGCGTCGCTTTCTGTTTAAACCCGCAGATTTTCATAGATTTAATTTCAATCATAAGATGACAATAACATGTTTTACCCATTAAGAGTATTACGAGAAACGTTTTGAGGTTATGTCACTGACGTGACATTATTCGGAATGCCGTAGCGAAATCTTTTCAGTACTTAATTAGTGTTTATATGAGTCTTTAATCGTAGTACCAATTAAAGTAAAATTATTCACTTATTAAATATTGTAAATACGCGTATATTTTATATATGGACGTACATATGCAAATATTATTGCTGCTATAAATGTCAGTGCTGTTAGGCATTTATTAGTGATAATTAAAATGTTGCGTTGTGACGTCATTATATCTGCAGCATAACACAACATAATGTATTATTAATTAACAACGTATGATCGATTAAATAAATTATTTTAAACAGTGTATACAGAGGTGGATCAAATAAAACCCGAATATATCTAACATATGGCTACTTGATTAACTATCCCTATTTCTCGATGAGAAAATCTCCAGTTTTCAATTAGGTCTTTATTGTGATCGTTTTTTCATTTGAAACGTCGTTAGATGTCTTTTGTTATGCAAACACACAAAAACTTTTTTATTGTAAAAATGTGATAAAATATATAAAATAATTTAATATTTAACGAATATCTGGAACCGTTATAAAACATTCATTTAACACTTGCAACGATAGACAAAAAATGATGAAAATCAGGTAATATGAAGGGATATCATATTGCCCGTGACTCTCTCAATTGTTAATAAGGGATATTTGGTGATGGTTAACATGATAAGAACTTTATACGTGGTGTCGAGAATTATGGCTAACACAATACAGATTTTATTAGAATAAATAATTAGGTATTTTCTTTATTTAATATACAACTTTAGTATATATATACTACTGTGGGCAAAAGATAGTAAGACTTTTTAATTTAAATCTCAGGACATGCGCAAGAACAATTGCACAATGGTGTTCGAGAATTAAAAATTCTAACTTCTAATGGAAAACTTAAAGTAATATCTCTCTGAATGAGTAAAATTCTAGATTCAATCAGTTTATAAGATCATAGTAACACAAGGTATTCTTTTGGCACAAGCTCAGAAAACAGATTATGATAGACCATAATATATTTCTTTCACTTTTCAAACAAATTTCATTTCCTAAACTGCATTTAGAAATGTATAGAAATCGTTTCAAATCAACTGGGAACATTCAACAATGAACACACCATTGCGAACAGCAAAATAAAAAGTCATTCGATATTTAACTTTTCAAGGAAATTTCATTTCCTAAACTGCATTTAGAGATGTATAGAAATCGTTTCGAATCAACTGCGGACATTCAACAATCAACACACCTTTGCAAACAGCAAAATAAAAAGTCATTCGATGCTCTTTTCGAACTTGCTAATCTGTTTCCACTGAAGACGAGTATTTCGAATCCTAACTATATATTTAAGAATCTGAATGAGTAAGTAAAATTCTAGATTCAACAAGTTCATAGTAACATAGTAGCACAAGGTATTCTTTAGGTACAAACTAGGAAAACATTATGATAGACCATAATATATTTCTTTAACTTTTCAAGGAAATTCCATTTCCTAAACTGCATTTAGAGATGTATAGAAATCGTTTCGAATCAACTGCGGATATTCAACAATCAACACACCTTTGCAAACAGCAAAATAATAAGTTATTCGATGCTCTTTTCGAACTTGCTAATCTGTGTCCTCTGAAGACGAGTATTTCGAATCCTAACTATATATTTAAGAAAACCGAATGAGTAAGTAAAATTCTAGATTCAACAAGTTCATAGTAACATAGTAGCACAAGGTATTCTTTAGGTACAAACTTGGAAAACATATTATGATGGACCGTAATATATTTCTTTTGCGTTTCAAAGGAATTTCATTTCCTAAACTGCATTTAGCGATGCAGAGAAATCGTTTCATATCAAATGGAGACATTGAACGATCAACACTATTGCAAACGACAAAATAAAAAGTCATTCGATGTTTCTTACGAACGCGCAAATCGTTCTGTTTCTACTGAAGGAGAATATTTCGAAAACTAACTAAAGTATTGTGCAAATTAATGGAATCATGACTATTTTCTTAGTTTTCTGCATGTGGCAACATTGTTAGGTCAGTTCTGACAGTAGTTTTATGTCAAAAAACATAACCTATATCACTGGAAACACATTACACAGTTATTCAGTGCGTTTTAGAGAGTTTGTTCACATATACTCTTTCAAAGTTTAAAATTTGATTTATATTGTGCTTTTACCGGTTGTTCGCGATATGGATATCACGCCCAGAAAACGCGAGAATATTGTGAGAGAAGTGACCACACTTCAATGACACAGAGAGATATTGCTCAGGAATGTGGTGTTAGTCAAGGAGCAGTAAGTAAGATCCTAAAGCAAAAAAAGAATACCGGAATAGTTGAAGTGAAACGAACGGGAAAATGTGGGAGAAAGAGGACGATGACACCCTGGGATGTTACTTTTTTGGTCAAAAATAGCAAGCTGAACCCAAAAAAAAACTAGTTTTGAAAGTGCATGACTCGACAGTTCTTAGGAGACTTTTAGAGTCTGGAAGAAAAGCCATTCGACCACAGAAAAAGCAACTCCTCACTCAACGAATGATGAAGAAGAGGCTTATTTGGGCCAAGAAATATGCCGGATGGAATGAGAAAGACTGGAGGAAGGTGTTGTTCTCAGACAAGTCCCATTTTTTGGTGCAGGGGCAGCGATCAAAATTCGTAAAAAAAAGTGGAGATAAAAAACTCACTGCAGCTCATATCGATCAGACTGTCAAACATACTGTAAAGAAGATGTTTTGGGGATGTTTTTCGTACATGGGGATTGCATCGCTGGTGCCTACAGAAGGCATGATGAACAGCCAGAAATATAAAGAGCTACTGTTTAAGTATTTGGGAAAAGACCTAAAGAAATGTGAGCCAAACGGAGGTGCAATTTTCCAACAGGACTCAGTTCCATGCCACAAATCGAAGGTTATGGTCAAATATTTCAAGGAAAAAGGAATAACTCTCCTCGACTGGCCTGGCAATTCTCCAGACTTAAATCCAATTGAAAATCTGTGGGCCATTTGTAAGGCTAGGTTACATAAAATGGACTGTACAACGAAGACAAAATTGATAGAAGCAGTAATTCAGGTGTGGTTTCGGGACGAGAAAATAAAAGAAAACTGTCAAAAATTAATAGATTCCATGCCAAAAAGAGTTCAGGCTGTCATCGCAGCCAAAGGAGGGCATATCTCTTATTAAATTACTAGTAATTTATAATTCTATACCATCTCATCGTGATTATATGACAAATAAACGGTTTTCTTAGTTATATTGTGTTTGATTCCATTAATTTGCACAATACTGTAAATATTTGTGTTTTTTCTAAGAATCTGAATAACTGAGTAAAATTCTAAAATAATAGACCACCTGTAAACGATGATACTACCTTTCAATTTACTTTATACGAGTTTTTATATGCAATGTCTAATAAGTTATTCTTATCTTGTATCTAACATATAAAACAATTTAAAGGCATATTTGTACGTATCACTACATTACTGTTAATCTCTTAAACATTAAATGATCACTCATATATCTCTTTAATATAAAATGCATCCTTTCGAACGGTTTTTTTTCGATATCAGTAAATATTCCCCGAAATCACATCAATTATTTTCTTTCAATATTCCAACACGTCTCCACACACATAAGGTAAAATGAACGTGTGTGGTACTAACAGCATCTAATATGTTCAAATTGATTAATAGTATTAATGCCTTAAGCTTGTAAATCGTTATGTTTTCTAAGATAAAACCGGTAAAGTCTATTAGATAAAAGCCTTGTATCTGTACAAGGGTACGTGATTATTTGAAAAACGAGGAGGAATTGGGAAAGAAGAAAAAAACGACGGAGAAGATTCCTAAAAACGTACATGCGACGTGTATAAAGTTATACGTGTATTTCATGTATTTCCAAATTATGTCTCTTATAAGATGATTAAGGAAAAGAATAAATTTAACATTAATTATATCTAAATTCTTGCATTAATGTTATCAAAGAACCACTTTCTTGAAACCAAAATGCCCAAGAAAATTTACTAGATGTTTTCTTTAATCCATAAATAATTCTCGTTCTTAAGGTGCTTGTGTGAGTTGCGTGTGCTTGTGCGTGTGTGTATTTCTCTGAGGTTATATACAAACATATGTAAATATAAAGAGTTAATTCTAATGTATTTAAGATTATGCGACATAATACACATTCTGTGGGAAAGTGTATTTGAATTCTTGTTTGTATAAGCTTTGTTGATATTTATTAACGTTTCATATAATTTATATGCACTGCTTTTTAATATAGAATGTTTTTTTAAGTGCTTGAGAAATTAAAGTGATAATACAGGTTGGTAGAAAAGTTTTGAAAGCAAAAATGAAACAATGTGACTTTTTAAATGAAATTAGTTTTTTTATTCAATGTAACCTCCCTCAACTTCAATACATTTATTCCAATGATCCTCCAATAATTTTATACCATTTGTGTAATGATTTTCTGAAAGCTCTGCAAAATACTGTTCCACGGCTGAAATAGCTTCTTCATTCAATGAAAAATGCTTTCCACGAACGAATTGTTTCAAGTTTCTGAAGAGGTAGTAATCACTCGGAGCCAAATCTGGTGAATACGGTGGTTGTTCAAGCAATACTTTAATTTATTCAATTTAGCCATCGTCAAAACACTTTTGTGTGAAAGTGCATTGTCTTGATAAAAAAATTATTTTTCTTTTCGTTAAACCAGGTCTTTTTTCGCGAATTTTTGCATCCAGTTGATCTAAAAGGTTACAATAATACTCTGAGTTAATTGTTTTACCTTTTTCAAGATAATCAATCAATAAAATTCCTTTTGCATCCCAAAACACTAATGCCATAACCTTTTTTGAAGATCGTCCTGACTTCAGTTCTTTTGGAGTTGAACAACCAACCGTAGTCCACTGTAATCGTTCTCGTTTCAATTTAGGATCATGGTGGTAGATCCAAGTCTCATCCATAGTTATAAAACGACGCAAGAAATCGGTTTTATTCCGCTTGAAATGCACCAAGTTACGCTGAGAAATTTGTTTTCGATCCAGTTTTTGTTGAATTGTTAACGAATGCGGCACTAACTTTCCAAACAGCTTTTTCATATGTAATTCTTCATGTAAAATATGGAGTACTCGTTCGTCTGAGATGCCTATGGTATCAGCAATTTCACGCTTAGTCAAATTCGGATCTTCACTAACCATATTATGTACTTGCTCAATGATTTCTGCTGTTGTTGCAGTTTTTGGTCGTCCAGTACGTGGTTCATCTTCAACGCTTGTACGACCACGTTTAAACTCTAAAACCCATCGATTTACTGTTGGAAATGAAGGAGCACATTCCTTTAACACGTTCACCATTTTTGTATGAATCTCTGTTGCTGATAAACCTTCCAAAACAAAGAATTTTATCACAGCGCGATATTCAGTTTTTCCATTGTTAAAAAATACGTGTCGGTGTAGCCGACATTTTCAGAGGTATGAATCTATGGCAGTACTACTTTCGCAAAATCTAACATGTATGGCTTTGAAGCTTGATGTCATTGCATACTTAAGCCTAGCGGCATCTGTTAGAAAAACTGGTAATGACTTTCCTTTATACGTATATGTACCAGTTACCACCTGGTACATACATAAATATTTGTTATTAATGTATTGTTAATTTCTTCTTAAACGGTATGCTATCAATAATTAACTTGTACCCATTCCGCTACACTTTGAGTCTCCTTCTCTCGCTACTCGATGGATTTCTTCTTTAAACATCCGTTCGAACGTTTTATTCTTTAATTTTGACATTTCTTTAATACCGAAGAACGTTGGGCGTAGTACAACCATTACCTTCGCGCGCAAAACAAATAAGATAGCTCCTGACATTCCTCAGCAATTAAATAGAATATCGGCATGAGTTATTCGCGTATAATTTCTGCGGTGCAAAACGGACTCGAAAAAGGCGAGCCGTTTTTTGCGCAAAGTCTGCGCGAACACTAATGATCTTCGGTAAACAGGATATTTGTCGCCAATCAGAGACATTTTATCGACAGCGATATTATTTATACTGTATTAAGTGCTATAAAACGTATTATGTGCAATTTAAACGGACCTGCATTGACTGGTTTTTGTTAAAAGAGTCTTTTACATTATTAAAACCATTACCTCGACTTGAAGAGAGTATAATAAAATGCTTGTTTATCCTTCGTTTGTAACTCCTATCGAGATGCCATAAATTAAGAAAATGCTTGTGTTTTTCAGTGCACAAAGATGATTTAGCGTTCCTAAACCTTTTTTAATTGATTCCACCAACAAATAAATAATTCACGATTACATGCAAATACTACTGTGGGCAAAAAATAGTAAGACTTTGTTCATAATTTTTAAATTCTTAATTCATTCTTCCAAATCTATTTCTTCCCCCTCAAAGTAATCCCCCCTGGCCCCAATACACTTGTGCCAACGTTTCTTCCAATTCTCGAAACAGTTGTTAAAGTCAATTTCAGAAATAGCCTTCAATGCGCGTAGCGATTCACGTTTAATGTCTTCAATTGATTCAAAACAGTTTTCCCGGAGCGGTAGTTTGAGTTTGCTGAATAGCCAGAAGTCACACGGAGTTAAATCAGGCGAATACGGTGGTTGCGGCACGATATTGGTTGAAAATTTGGCGAAAAACTCACGAAGAATTAATGCAGTATGCGACGGTTTAAAAGCCAAAAGTTGTCGGCCCATAATTCTGGCCTCTTTTTATGAATAGCATTGCCCAAATGACGCATAACACTTAAATAGTATTCTTTGTTGACAGTTTGGCCGGTCGGAAGGAATTCAGAGTCCACCACACCTCGATAATCGAAGAAAACTGTCAACATAACCTTGATTTTTGACTTGCTTCGACGTGGTTTTTTGGGCTTCGGCTCACCTTTGATACGATATTCGGCCGATTGATCGTCTGTTTCCGGGTCATAAGCGTAGATCTAAGTCTCATCTCCAGTTATGATGCCTTTCATTTTGTCTTGATAGTCGGAAAGCATTGTTTAACAGACGTCAACGCGACGCTGTTTTTCGAAAAAATTGAGTGATTTTGGAACAAATCGTGCATTCACTTTTCTTAGGCCCAAATGATCTTTCCAAATGGTTTTCACTGATCCTTCCTGTTAATCGTCGATTCTCAAGCACCAATTCCTTGATTCTATTGACGTGTTGATCATCAGTTGATGTTGATGACCGTCCTGGACGTGGTTCGTCATCAACGCGTTCTCGACCCTCTTTGAATAATTTGTACCAATCGAAAACACTTGCTCGCGACAAAAAATTATCACCGAAGGCCTTTTGCAACATTCTAAACGTTTCGGCACCAGAAATTTGATTCCGTACACAAAATTTAATGGAACTTCTTTGTTGAATAATTTCACTCATTGTAAAAATCGCCGAATGCACTTTTTGTACTTCAGAAAGACAAGCGTAAACTAAACACTAATGATTATTTTGCTGTGACATTTGGCACAGATGTCACTGACAGTCATACCAACCTAGAAAAAAAAATATTTCGCCGATTGGGTTTTCGCGCGATATTTAAATTAGAAAGTCTTACTATTTTTTGTCCACAATAGTATAGGCTTAGTGGGGAGAAATACATTTCCTGAAATTCGAATTATTTAACATTAACAAAAAGCTCGAATTATTCATGGAAAAAAAACGGAAACATAAGAGGTAGTCAAGATAATAGATAGATAAAGAGAGTATTTCCACGAAACAACTCAAGCAAATAACTTTAAAATATAGACAACTGAGAGGAGAAAAGATAGAGAGCCTACACAATTAACTACTTCCGGAGAAGGGATCGGCGAAGCCATAGCGTAATTGAAGCTAGGTAAAGCAGCTGAAATTAACAAAATCACAATAAAAATGGTGAAATACCTACAGGAAGAGAAAAGAACAGAACTCACCAAGTTTATAAATATGATTGTGGAAGAAGTGAAAGTACCCAGTGAGTGGAACACAGTTATTATGCTACCAGCACATAAAAAAAGGAACATAAGAGTGTCAAAACTATAGAGGCACAACATTAACGAACCTATCAGCCAAAAAATACTCGCTAGAATAATAGAAACAAAAATAAAAAACCAGTTAGCAAACTCCCTAGAAGAAATCCAATATGACTTCAGGAAAGGCAGGAGTTCACAGTATCCAATATTCATATTAAAACAAAGTATATAAAAGTGCTAATAATAATACATATTTTTATAACTTCTATTATTATTATCATCGACTTTTCTATTATTATTATCGACTCCATATCTTTCCTATACATCCTCTCATTTAATTCTCTCAATTGCATTTTCTAAGTCTATAAAAGCTACGTGCATTTCTTTGTTTTTGTTTAAGTGCAATTGCTTAAACAAGAACAATGAAATCAAGCAAGTAATCATTACAGTATTTAATCTTAATAAATAAAATTAGGTTTAGATTGACCATGGAAAATATTATTTTGATTAGATGTTGGGTGTCATAGCTTGCTTTGCTTTCCTCATACAGTGAGTCTCTTGACTCTGTACTTTACTTGTGATTTCTGAGTTTTGTTGAAGTGGCATGTGCTTTATTTTATATTTTGTGTAATTATAATCAACAACGTAAATTATAATTTGCAATAGCTTCTAGAGCATACATATGTATAGTACTTCACCCGATTGTTTCTACATTTGTAGTAATTATGTTGTAAAAAAGGTAAAAAAAGTTCACTTCGTTTATTTTGGGATGTAGTTAGGCAATCGAGATAAACCTTGGGCTCCCCACAAAGTATGTTCAATTTGTGTTGAAAAATTGAGGCAGTGGAGTCAAGGTAAAAGACAATCGTTTCGTTTTGTCGTTCCCATAGTGTGGAGAGAATCTAAAAGTCAAAGCGATGATTTTTGTTCCTACAACATGCAAGGTTTCAATTTAAAAAATAAAAAGGTGATATCTTATCATAACATGCTATCAGCAATTCGCCATGTTCCGCAAGGATACCTTCGCTACCAGTTAGTCTAGATAACGTTTTAGATGAAACATATGTATTACCTCAACCCTGTGCTAGTGAAGAAGACAATGAGGTCAGTGACATTTATGATTCTGGCACAGGCGAACCTATACTTTTCACTTAGTCTAAATTGAATGATTTGGTTAGAGACCTTGCCCTTCCAAAGGACTTAGCAAAAGTTTCTAGTTCAAGATTAAAGGAAAAAATTTGTTAGCTTCTGGTACGTCTTTTCGGTGGTATGGGCATAGACAAAAGAACTTCGTCTCTTATATTTCTCAAGGTGACCTAGTTTATTGTAACAACGTCCCTGGAGTTATGGAAAGTTTCAATGTTGAGTATGTACCGGAAGAGATTTTTGATTGACTCCTCAAAGAAAAGCTTGAAAGCAGGTCTTCTACACAACGGTAATAAGTATACTTCAGTACCCGTTGGTCATTCGGTTCACTTAAAGGAAACATACCAAAAGCTTGAAGTGGTATTCAACAAACTTAGCTATTCAAGCCATAACTTGACTATTTGTAGCGATTTAACTTGGTCAACAGGGTGGATACACAAAATGTCCATGTTTTCTTTATGAAAGAAATAACCGTAAC
Organism: Dermolepida albohirtum; assembly: GCA_031893035.1. Taxonomy (NCBI): domain Eukaryota; kingdom Metazoa; phylum Arthropoda; class Insecta; order Coleoptera; family Scarabaeidae; genus Dermolepida; species Dermolepida albohirtum. The sequence continues at coordinate 732,986 of JAVIWB010005837.1, forward strand.
AGAAACAAAGTTACAATAAAAAAGAGTGTCCAGTCAGAAAAACTTAGAAGTCGGTACAAAGAATATTAAGAGAGTGGGTCATTTATATCCGAAAACAGTTTTGCTTCCTCCTGATGAGGATTCTTTCGATATCTTTGGCAGCAGTTTTTTGATTTATTTGAGGCGAAGTTGAAAGAAGCAGTATTTGCTAGATGCGACATTCGAAAACTTATAAAGGATGACACCTTTGAAACAAAAATGGGCCCAAAAGAAAAATCTGCATGGGTTTCTTTTAAATTTGTTTAACCAGATTACTGGGGAATGAAAAGAATCCTAACTACAAGGCCATTATAGCTGAAATTTTGGGAAGCTTTAAGAATTTAGGTTGCAATATGTGCCTAAAAGTACATTTTCTCCACTCATACCTAGACTACTTTCCAGACTGTCTTGGTACTGTCAGCGAAGAACAACGTGAAAGATTTCACTAAGATAGAAAGGAAATGGAAAAACGATATCAAGGAAGACGGAATGTTAACATGACAGCGGACTACTGCTGGATGTTGAGTAGGGACGACCTCCAGCGATCCTACAGCAGAAGAAAGACAAAACGAAGTTTGTATGGGAAGTGAAAACGATACTACAAGAACTATTAAACATGATCATTCAGTTTTACTAACCTTGTGATGTTTTCATGAAAAATGTTTGATTACTTATGATTTTATAAAACGTAAAATAAGATATGCATTCTATAATTTTTGTATTTGACTTACTATTCCTAAAAACATCTGTTTTCTTTGTCAGAAAACCCTACGTGATAGAGAAAAACAGTTTTAGTTTTTGAGTACAGCACTGAAAAACACAAAAAAGTGACTAAAGTTAAAACAGTCTTTAAAATGTATTTTTGCTAAAACATTTATAACAGCAGATCTAATATTTTCTTATATATCAACTAGAGGACTCTGTATATTATTTGCTGGTAAAGAAAGTTCAATGGAACATCAAAATTAACCTTTCGCATGGCATGTATATGCACTTAAGCCCCTCGGTATTTAGCAAGGTGGATTGACAGCGTGAAAAAAACCGCAAGAACCAAACATGCCCAACAGAATAAGGATGGTAATTAATGCCTTTTGCTCTTGAAGTAACATCGATTAACTTAATTGCTGCATTTCTGTGTTAATAATGCTTAAAATACCATCTAAGGAGAATAATAATCTCTTGATTAAATAAATATATTAAGCCTATAATGACTTAACTCGCATCATCAGCGCACGTTCGACGTTCGCAATTCCAGGCACGGCTGAAAAAAACGTTCTCCTCTCATTTTTGTTGTTGCATCTCTCTACACGGTGATGGGAAAAAAATTTACAGGTTCAATGGATGACGACAATATTGAACTGACATCGTTAAAATGGCGTTCTTTTTCTTCTATTTCTTCATTCTTGATTCTTTTACCTCAAGTTAAGTTAACGTATTTATTACTTACCGTTTATTATTGAATGAAGCGATTGGTTTTTGTGAAACAAACCGACGAAGTTCTACCTACGAGGTTAGTTCAAATTTAAGTACTATAGTGTCGCGATTTAAGATTTGTTGGGGTGCTTTAAATACCTCGTACTTTTTGCTTAAACTTTTTCATCACAATATTTCACATTTCTTTTTTTAAGAAAGAACGCGTCTTAATTTAACTTATTTAAAATATAACAAAACTAAAGTTGCGACAGAAAAATCTCTATAAAGACAGGATTAGTACTACCAATTATTTATGTTAAACAGCGACACAACAGTAGTGTAATAACCCAATCTTAATTGTTTCCAATTTTCAACACGAAATCCTTCATCCTTCTTAGGTATTTCAAGGCGAAATACCTAGGATTACACCTGAACAGAAGGCTAACGTGGAGAGAACATATCGATGCAAAGAGAAAACAGCTAAATCTAAAACTAAGTAGGTACTTTTTATTGGTAATTGAAGTATTAGTTATGACATTTATTCTTGCAGCTTCACAGACGTCCACTCTTTTGTTAAAGTTTTCAATAACGTTTTGAGATAATTGAGGCTCTATCTCACCAATGACACGAATAATTTCATCTTTCAAAGCAGGAATTCACTGTGGATTGTTTTTATAAACCTGAATGTTCACATAACCCCAAAGGAAATAGTCTAACAGTGTCAAATCACATGATTTTGGTGGTCAATTAACATCACCGTTTCTTGAGATTACACGTCCAGGAAATTTTTCTCTCAATAAATTAACTGATTCGTGTGAAAAACGAGGTATAGCGCCATCCCGTTGAAACCACATATCCTCTAGATCAATATTCATTAATTCAGGCCACAAAAATTCAGTTATCATCCGACGATATCGATCACCATTGACAGTTACAGCTTCACTAGCAGCACTTTCAAAGAAGTAAGATCAAATTACACTAACTGAAAATGCACACCAAACAGTAATTCGTTTAGGATGCATAGGTTTCTCATGAATAATTTGTGGATTTTCCTCATCGCAGATACGGCAATTTTATTTATTAACATAGCCACCAAGTTCAAAATGTGCCTCATCGGAAAACATTATTTTTTGAGAAAAATCAGCTGGTTGTTCATTGATGAAATTGACAAATGAACAACGTTTTAAATGATCTAATGGCTTCAATTCCTCTGTTATTTGAGCATTATATGCCGTCAGAGCTAAATCCTTGTGTAAAATACGCCATGTTGTTGATTCACTAAGTCCAAGTTGTTTTGAACGTCGTCTAATGGACATTTCAGGATCTTCAGCAACACTTTCACGAACCAAACCAATATCTTCTCGTGAACGATCACTACGACTGTATTTTTCACTTTTTTGATCTTCCACGGAACCGGTCGCTTAAAATTTTTTAATAATTCGATCAATAGTGCTTTCAGATGGACGATTATGTAAACCATAAAATTCACGTAATTTTCTAAAAACTCTTTTCACACAACGCTGATTTTCATACAATAATAATACAATTTGAACGCGTTGTTGTACCGTTTACAAAGCCATTTTTATAAATGTCATACATCACACATTTTAAATGCCGACATAACCAGAAAAATTCAGTGCGCCATCTATATTTTATTTATTCTTAAAAAAACCGCGTAATTTGAAACAACCTTTAGTTTTGGATCAATATGTAATTATTACAGACTTCCCACCTTATTATTATCATTTGTTCAAGTCCCTAAAATACTGTGTGAGGAAAATTTTTTGAACGACAAGGAACTGTAGAATTCCACTCGGTTACATAACTTTCCAAGAAATTTTGACGAACTAAGAACACTTAACACGATTGATCTAGAGGTCTAGAGAAATTGATGTTGTTTTCGATTTATTTTAACATAAATTATTCCAACTACATTTTCATAAAGAACAATTAGAACCCTCCCCGTATATAATAACGTTCATCCCATGATTTTAACTACAATCCCTCATTCTTCAACGTTCATGTAAGATTACGATGTATAAACGGAGAACATCACATTAGTGGTACTAATGGCGTTTCGGTATTTTCAGTCAAGCAAGATGTTCGCCGTCGATCATCGGCGTTTCGGATTCTTTTTCTCGTCAGCGCGAGTTGTTTGCGAGTGGATTTCGCTCTTTCTCGATTACTAGATATAATTACGCCGGTGAGGATTATTAACCGGGGCGCTTTTTGAATTATTACTGGACGAGTTAGAATGGAAGTAATTAATTTATAATGTTCCTCATGATCGAAGACCACTTGCAAGACTAAATGATAGTTGGAAAGCGTTAATTTACTTATGTTGCTTGTATTAGAACGTAGATTAGGCGATGCGAAGTCTTGAAATAAATTTTCTTTCTTTTTCAGTGCTTTTTTGATATTTCCTTAATTTCTATTTTTTGCATGATTATCTCTTCCTATGCCTACCATCATGCTAACCCTAAACATGGATTATTATCGCAATTCATGTATTTATTTTCATATTTGTATCGTCATTAAGTTATCATGTGTAAACCATTACAAAAGAAATCCAACGGAAAGTGAAAAAAATCACCGAGTGACTGCTAGTAACTGCTGCAAGACGTGTACGGTGTTATGTTACACATGTGAATATTTGATTGGCACAGATACCCTAACAATGAATGCAAAGACATTGAGGACGACGAATGACTGGAAACACAGAAATAATAAAATAAAACGGTGCGAAAATTAAAAGAATTTTTCACAAGCAATCGTTAATTAATCATTCTGATGAAGTAGATATGGTGTAGAGACTATCCGGCAAATGCTGCTTAACCAATTGAATATAATCACTAAGGTTGATATATAACCCCTTTCCACATTAACCTTTGTAATGCTGTATACGCATTTCGACAACCAAGTTGTCGTCATCAGCAGATAACGGTAAAGTTACGCACCTGGTAAACCACTGCGAAACATATCTGTACGAAAACAAACTCCGTACGCGATACACACCGTTGAGAACCTAAATATACACTGAATGTTCATTTCACAAGATTTTTAAAAATCGTTTTACTTAAACTAGGATGAATGACATTGAAAAAAGAAAACGGACACGACCGATAAGTACCTGCATGTGATTTATTACAGTGTTTCTCTTCTTCTAACATTAAGCAGACCGAAAAGGGTCGTCTGGATCGGTCCAGTGTCACTATTCACCACATGGCTTTTATTCTTTAAAATGTGCATGCTTTCATACGTGTCTAATTCACGATAATTATACACGTTCTTTACCAAATGTAAACAATCCATGTTAACACTGTGGTTATTTTCTAAAACATGTCTTGCTATACCTGATTTTTCTGGTCAGTTGAATTTTATGTGCGCAAGGTGTTCTTTATATCGGGTTTCGATCGATCGTTTAGTTTGGCCGATGTATTGTTTACTGCAATCTAAACATTCAATTCAGTAGATTCCCGACTTTTTATTTTCTTCGATTTTGTCTTTTGCATTTCCTAAAAGGGTTTTAATTGAACTACTGGAGCGAAAACAAACTTGAAAACCACGCTTTTTAAAACTACTATTTAAATTTTTTGTCATACGGTGATAAGGGAAACAAACAAACTGCTTTTCCCGATTGCTCTGTGGTGATAGACATATGATATCACGGATTGTTTTTCTTATGTTAGCCTTTCTAATTAATCCATTGATTATTTCCGAATCAAAGCTATTGTATCTCGCGATATTCTTAATGAAGTTCAATTCTCTTTCGTATTTTACATTTGTTAGTGAGAAATTAATCAAACGATTAATAAGAAAGTTGAATGAAGCCATCTTTTGTTGCATGCTATGATTTGAGTCCGCCGTGATGAATCTATTGACATTGGTTTCTTTTCGGAAAATATCAATTTCTATTTTGATATTATTCCTAATAACGAAGGTATCCAAAAAAGGCAACTTGTCATTGTTTTCTTTTTCTACTGTGAATTTAATTGTCGGAAATTTTGAATTTAACTGTTTGACGAAATCAGCCAAGTTGCATTTATATTTATTGAAAATCGCGAAAATATCATCGACATACCTAACCCAAATTCTTGGAAAATATTTAGCTTTATGTTTTAATTCAATTTCAAAGTTACTCATAAATAGGTCCGCTATGAATGGAGAATTATCTTTCTCCATTCAGGGAACTGCAATGGGCAATTACCCATTGCAGTTCCCTGTTTTTTGTTCATAAAACTTCCCTTCAAATTGAAAACAGTTTTGGGACATACAAAGGTTTGTTAATCTCACGTATTCCTTTATTTTCTCTGGTTCGATCTTATTTTTATGAAGAAGTTCTTCTAAATATTTTAAAGTTTCTGGGATCGGTACCGAAGGAAACAATGACGTTCGAATGATACTAACTACCAACTCCAATCGAACATACACAAAGTCGACGCTGAAGCGATCCTCAAAGATCTTAGACGAAAACAGAAAGACAATCAGAAACACATTTGCACATATGTATATTCTAAGACATCTTGCTATATACTAAAGAAATGACTCCAACTTCAGCAAACATCTAAACGAACCAAAGTATACGTAAAGATTTGAAACCGGAAATCCTTCACGTATCTAACAAAAGTCGGAAATTAAATTTCTTGCAATGCATGGAGATTGTGTAATAAACCCAATTCAGTTACTCTTCTTAATGATCAATTGGATTTAAACAACTCACAGCTTTTAAATTTATCTAAATTATTAACAGTCATTATTTCTATTTTAATCTTTTACTCCATAGATTCCCAAACTTTTTAAAGCCATGGCGCCCTTAATGGTCAGATTATTTCCGGCGGCGCCCTTCATATGAAGCAAAACTGAGACCTGATAATTTTAAGTCTAAAATTTTAAATTTAAATAAATTCCATGCTATGATCTCTAAATAAAACTTTTAGATTTTTATAAGACTTTGTTTAAATACACTGACATTAAATCTAAAATTCAATATACAAAATGAATAGTATTTATTTTGAGCAATTCATTGTTGATTATATTTACAATTAAGTGCAAAGAAAAGCTGTTTAATAAATTCGTTTTTATAAAATTAAATTTTTCAATTTTTTTTCATTTTGGCGAAGCTGTTGCGGCGCATACTTTGGGAACCCCTGTCTTACTGTAATGTAACTCATTTCATTAGTTCTTAATGTTTTCCTATTACCAGGTTTACCTGAAAGTCATTAGCGTTTTTTTTTTCGTAAAAGAACAACATAATTTTCAAGAAAATGGGAAAATTTATTTATTCAAAATATTAGCCATTTGATTCTACACATCTTGCCCATCTTTCGGGCAATTTATGAATGCCATCCCAAGAAAACTGTTTGTCCTTTGAACAAAATGATTCATCAAGCCATTTTCTAACTTCTTCGAAATTGGCGAAGAGTTGCTCTGCAAGCGCGTGTCCCATTGATGCAGGAAGGTGATAGTCGGACCGGGCAGGGTTTCCTTGACCGCTTTTGCTGTATGAGACGATACGTTGTCGTGCTGTAAAATCACTTTACCGTGTCTTTGGACCCATTCTGAACGTTCTTCTACCAATGCATGGTTCAAATTGATATTTTGTTATCGGCAGCAATCAGTATTAATTGTCTCACCAGGTTTCAACAGTTCGTAGTACACCACACCAATTTGGTCCCACCAAACATAAACACGTTTGTGACCAAAACGATTTGGTGATAACCATGATCTCTTGTGTTTAGGATTTTCGAAATAAATGCATTTTTCATAACCCTTCACTAGTCTATGCAGACAAGACTTCCGATCATATCTTTGAAGCACCATCTTACAGACGATTTTTAGATTTTCCATTTGCCTGTCATTCAATTGATGCGGCACCCATTTTCCCATCTTTTGGATTTTTCCCATTACTCGTAATCGGTCGCTACTCATTTCTTGGACCACGTTTAATGCCTCTGCTAATCGTTTTTGAGTTTGGGTTGGATCTTCATCCAACAACTTCTGCAGCTCCGCATCTTCAAATTTTTTCAATCTACCAGAACGTTCTTTGCCTTGCACATCGAAATCACCACTTTCGAATTGTCAAAATCACACTCCCCATGTTTTTGTGGTTGGAGCATTCTCACCCTAAGCTTCTACCAGCAAACGATGACTCTAAGCGGCTTTTTTCTTTTGATTAAATAAGAAAAGTAATGTGTGCAGCAAATGCACTTTTTCAGAAACGAAACTCAACATTTTCCATGAGGTATAAATCTACGACAGTGTTACTTTCGCAAAATATAGCATGTATGGCTTTGCAACGTGATGTCAGTAGAATAAAATGACATATGTGTCAAAAAATAACATTGCATACTTAAGCCTAGCAACATCTGTTGGAAAAATCGGTAATGACTTTCGGGTACACTTGGTATTATTATTATTATTTATTGATATTTCTAAGAGAGGTCTATTACCGATAAATACTCTTTTATGTATAGTTCACCTCCTTTACCCCTGTCTTGTAATCGGTTTTAATTATTGCTTTTCATTTTCTTATATAAAGAGATTGTAACCTGTATTCTACTTGCTCGATAATGTTCTAACGGACAAAACTAGTCACAGTAAATACGTAATACAATGTAAAATTTAGACAAAGTCCTTTATTTATTCCTTATCTTAGTATTTTTTAACATACTTGACTGATTCTTTTCATTTTTATCATAAATTATTTGTTAATTGCATCTTATATTTATAATATAACTCTCGCCCTCGTTAAAGATAATTACTTCCTTTTTAAATTTCCATAGTGGGCGAGGTATGTTATTATAACTTACAGTTAAAACGGAAAAAAGCATTGTAAATACCATGAATTCCTGATTAAATTTCTCCATAAATCTTAAACATTTTTCCATAGTCCGACTTAATATTCACAAAAATCGTCCACAAACTGTCCGGGGCGTATAAATGCGTAAATATGGTTCATTTCACTTGGTAGAAGTATGCGAAAATAATGAAAACTATTAACATTTTAATTGGAAAATGTAGGTAGAGGAAAAAAATCGTACAGTGCACTCATGAATTATGTATTTGGTGATAAAGTGTTATAATTTTAACTTAATGACGAGAGTATGTTCGTAGTTAAACAGGACATGTAATTTCTTAAACTCCATATCGTTTATAATGACTATTATATCGCTAATTACTAGTCTAATTCCTTATATAATATAATGGTCCAATAAAGTCATGATTATCAATTTTATTAGTAACTAATTCAATGTATTTGAATAAATTAAAAGTTACTGCAGTTACGACAACACCTGCTGTTAAAGTATTTATGTAAATGCGTAGATAAAAAAATAAATATGTTTAGTTCTACTGTCACTTTCTATTAAAGTGATACCTTGTTAAAATTAAACAGTACCGGGTGACATAAAATAATAACACGGGCCAACCAATAAATATTTTTTAAAAACTTTTTTTCAAGGTTCAACCTGTTTCTTATGTATTTTGGTGTGCTGAATCCAAATGTTCAGTTTCTTTCTACCACGTACCAATTTTTCGCAATCTTTATCTTTTGTTCGGTATGATAGAATTAAAATACCGGGTGGCTGATGAAAGCTGCTACCAAAAAAAAAACGTAATAACTTGTTTTCTGGGTAACCAACCTGTTCCATTTTTATTTTATTTTATAGATTGATTTTTAAATTTAACTAAAATGGAGAATTGGGACAATGAAACAAGAATTTGGATAGTGCAACGGTTTCACGCTTTAGAGTCCGTAGTTTCCATCCAAAGAGAATATAGGCGCACGTTTGGCGACACTCCTCCTAGCAGATGGACTATAATGAGGCTCGTGAAGAATTTTGCCGGACGTGGCACAATCGCAAGGCCTTATCATCAAGATCCCTCAGTTCGGACGCAGGAAACTATCGCTGCTGTAGCTGCTGCCATACAATCCAATCCTCGAGTTTCGACAAGGAGTTTATCTGCTCAAATGGGTGTCAGCAGACAGTCACTGCAGACAATTTTGCACCAAGATTTAAACTTATTTCCATATAAGATTCAATTAACAAACAAACTGAACCCAAGAGACTTCCCGATTCGCTTGGAATTTTGTGAGAAGATCATTCAAATGGCGTCAGAGGATGAAAACGTCTTGAACTGCATTTTTATGTCTGACGAGGCACATTTTGATTTAAATGGCAATGTTAACAAACAAAATTGTCGAATATGGAGTAATTCTAACCCACATATACTTCATCAGATGCAATTACATCCACTTCGCGTCACAGTGTGGTGTGCAGTTTCTTCAAGGTTCATTGTCGGGCCTTACTTTTTCGAAGAAAACGGTCTTACTGTTATGGTCAATGGAGACCGTTAATTAAAGATGTTGAAAGAGTTTTTCTTTCCAGAATTACTCCGAAGGAGAATCCCTTTCAACTCTGTTTGGTTTCAACAAGTTGGGGCAACTTGTCACATATCCACGCCTGTTATGACAGAATTGCGGCAAAAATTCCCCAATTAATTGATTTCAAGAAACTCCACATTCCGTTGGCCTTCCAGGCGTCCTGACTTCACTGCACCTGATTTTTTTTTGTGGGGTTGTTGCAAACAAGAAGTTTACAAAAGAAACCCAACAAATTTAGATGATTTAAAGCAATCCATTCGAACGGTAATTGAGGCAATTCCCGCTGCAACACTCCAGGCAGTAATGAATAACTTTTTGATAAGATGTCGCACATGTGTCACCGAGGGTGGACGCCATTTGAATTCAATTATTTTCAAAAATTCATGAATTACTTTAATAAAAAAGTATTATTTTTCAAATGAATTACTAAAAATAAACTACATAAACTTTACAAAAAGTTATTTGAGTTTCTTAACGTAGCAAAATTGATCAGCCACCCGTTATATAGTTAAGATTTAAAGGTACGTAATTTATTATCAGAATATAATTGAAAAATTTAACATTTTATTATTACAATGGTAGTGTAAGTTTGAATATGAACAGTTTTTTACTTATTAATCTAAAGTTTTGTATTTCCTCAATCTCTTCACGGTAAAAGTTCGAGTGTAGCATCTCCTTTTATATGATGCTTCTGGAGTTGCTCGTAGAAGGGTCCTGCGATAATCTCCCATCATGTTGACATTCCCACGACCTTGATACCGCTTCTCCATCTCCTTTGTATCTTGGTGGAAACGCTCCCCTTGTTCCTCACTTACAGCTCCAAGATAATCAGGGAAAAAATTTAAATGTGAGTGTAAAAAATGTGCCTGTAGATTAGAAAGTATATGCCTTCGTGATTTTCTTTGTATTGGTCACGCAGATGCTTAAAAGTGCACTTTGAGCATTTATTACTAATTAGGTGTAGAGACCAAGGTGTTATTCTACGCTTACAATGCATAAATAACGTAAAGTAAACATGCGAGGAAACTTTGTGTCCTGTGGTATTTAAAGTTCATTTTCGGATTCAGCACGTCAAAAAACATTAAGGGGAATCAAATCTATAAAAAAAGTTTTTTCATGGTCGGCTTGTGTAATTATGAATACAAGGATTGTTCAAAAAATAAAGAACGTTTAGTTGTTATATAATTAGAACAAAACTTTATTCACATTAATACTAGATCCAACTCTGCTTTTTAACTTCTTATAAAGAGACTCCAAACACTGTTACTACAAAGTTACTGCTTCTTTGAGATCTTCATCATTTTCAATTTTGAATTTTTTTAAGTTTCTGAACTTCTAACTTCTTAACTACAAAACGTTAACTAACGATTTGTAGAAATTTGTTTACACTTTAGGAGTGTTCCAAGGTCTATTCGTGGGACCTTTATTATTATATACTTTTTATGAATATTCGCTATTTCTCACATATTTGCATATTTGTTTATCTATGTAGATGATTTGGAAACATTTTTAAAAATTGAGTTAGAACAGAGCACCCGTACTCAATACACAGTCTGTCGCACAGAAAATAGTAATTCTTAGTAGCGCCATCTATTAAAAAAATATACGTCGGTAAGGTAGATCTTTCACAGATGTTATGTCAAAATATCATGACATTTGTATCATTAGAAGCAGAGAATAGTGCCTAAAGTAACAGTGTGTATTTGGCATTGGTCGAAAAATAAATTTTGAACAAAGCACAAATATCAAGTTCTGTTTTAAACTCTATAAATCGTTTACTGAAACATTTAATTTGATGAAACAAGTGTATGGTGACGCGTGTTTATCACGTACGAGTTTATATGAGTGGTATAAACGATTTAAAGACAGTCGTACGGACATAAATGACGAACATCCTGGTGCAATAAAATCTGTGGTTACGTAAACTAACATCGAACTTGTGCGTTAATTTATCATAAATGGACCGAAATCCTCAAAACGATACGTGGGAATGGAATTAAATATTTCCAAAGAATCAATTCATTGCATTTCGACACAGCATTTGGGACTGCGAAAACTTGATTAAAGACTCAAAGAAGGACGAAAACTTCAGGTATTCTATTGTAACTGGCGATGAGACGTGGTGTTTTCAATATGATCCAGAGACCAAGCGTCAAAGGCCTGAATGGAAACATCCAAGCGAAGAAAGACCGAAAGGCTTTCTTTCGGTCTTTCTCCAAAAAAAGCCATTTCCAGGAGTCAAACTTGAAGACAATATTGATTTGTTTTTATAATTCGAAAAGTATAGTGCACAAAGAGTTTGTACCACCTAGTCAAATAGTCAATGCTATATATTAACTTGTTGTTATGAAGCGTCTTTTAGCGGGTTTTAATCGTGTGCACCCTCAATATCGTGAAAATGGTAGCTGACGTTTGTTACATGATAATGCACCATCCCATCGCTTGACGCTTATCACAGAATTTCAAATTACAAACAGTATTTTAACCATCAAACATTCACCGAATTTGGCCTCCTATGATTTCAATATATTCTCAAAGCTACATTTTCCGGTAAAAGAACAGCGCTATGCCTACGTCCAAGTCATTAAAAAAACGTCGACAGCGTTCTTGAAAAATATCTCTAAAGATAAATTTAAAAACTCGTTCGACATCTTAAATGACCGTGTAAAACTTTGTACTGAAGCCGAAGGCGACTACTTTGAATAAAATAAATGAATTTTGCTGAAATAGATCGTACAGTAAACAGTGGCCAGTTAGCTAAATAGTCGGAAATAGATGTTCATAACAGAGCGCCAAGAGCAAAGAATGACACACGTAAAGCCTTTTAGTAAGCCGTAGCTCTATTAACCCTTCTAAGTTGCCCAAGAATTCCTTTAAAGACAAACAACGCAACAAAAGAACGTCCAGTATACGGACTAATCCTTTATTTAAACAATAAGTCAGTTAACAAGTTAATAAAAAAACTGATTCAACGTGACGCAAAAAAAATAGTAAACAAAGATATAAATGAAACGAATCAATAAGCAATATTTCAGTGTTACAGTCAAATAACTTAAGTACCTCGACAAATGTTTCCCCATATGTATATGTATATATATATACTTATATATAAGTATATAGTTCACGGTAACTATACAGACGTACGTGGTGCTACTTAAATTTTCAATATAATAACATGTAACATTAAAAGTTAATCTCGATATACTTCAAACAAAAAAACAATACGAAACATATGGTATATTAACCATCTCCGGTATTTAAAAAAAATGTCTGAGTGACATAAAAAAAAGTTACTTGAACATTCTTGTGAAATTTATGATACGTAAAATAAAAGGGAACTATTAACTAAATAATCGATAAAATCAAAATCCGAGTTTCCACGTAAAATCAAAATAAAATGGCCTGACCTTGTCCTTGTTACTGGAAATCCTGGTCCTCGCTGGGGCACACACAGGCTGGCTTAGACGGAGAAGTCACACGGTAACGCCGGCACTACAAGGTGTATATACTTCAAAAGGGGAAGATATATACATACGAAAACAAAAACCCTAAAAGAACACATCTCTATCAGACCAAATATATGCAAAAGTCACTAATGAAAAACGTACCTTCGTTGGTGAACGAGTTCTGTGTTCTTGCTTCGAGTGAAAAAATATTAAGAACGCCAACGATTATATTTATTTTACAATTTGAAGGACAATGTCGCCTTATTACTTTATCCCTCAATATAAGGGGCCCTTATATAACGGGAGAATAAAAGATTAGCTAAGTCGAACGTTCGGTGCTTAATGAAGCGCGTCACATACACAATCAACGCCAAATGCACGGGGTAAAAAGTACACAGAAGAAAATATTCTAGAAGGTTCGAGAAAATAATATTCGATTCTCACGTAGACGCAGAATAACTACGCGCACCTGCAGCTTATCTATCGATGCAGCGAGAGTGAGACGGACTCTGGTCATGACTCATCGCCAAACATGATAAGACACGCTTTTTGCAGCTTACACAAAATACACTATTGAGTTGAGTAAAAAAGTTAAAATAAAAAACGCACAAACTAAATGCAATGTTGGCCATGAAATAAACGAATATATGAGAATATACTAACGCTACATTAAATAAAACTGAATCGAATTGAAACGTTAAACAAATTATATTTTAGCATACATAATAAATAAATATAAAAACTATACAGGGTTCTGAGAAATGAAATAAAATATGGGGAAGATGGAAATCGAATTATAACACCGCTATTTGCCTTCAAGATGGCACCTTATAATTAGCTTTAATTGACTACCGTCGTTGCTTAGGTCTCACAGAAGCTATTGATTATTTCAAAGATTGGTGGAAGTAGTATTATAAAAGTACACCACTACATCCACAGAAGCTATCATTGTCAAGACATGAAGGAAATCTAATGCATTATTTCAAAATTTCACCATTTTACATACATCGCTGATATTTCATTAAAACTAGCGAATTCATAAGTAATTTTGTAGTTAATACGTTTAACCTAGCATATGTAACAGAAGTTTTGTAACTGTCAGCTGAACAAACTTCCAGTTCTTGCATCCATATTAGAACATCTCGAAAGATTAATTCGGTGGATGGAAAATCCTTATAGACTACACTATAAAAATATATTTTCTGATTTTATTATAGTACAAAAACTGGAAAAGAAAAATGACTGAATCAATGTTATAATTTCCTTTAAAACATTTCAATTTTGTACATAACGATTTTACTTTAAATTAACTGACGTGGCCTGTACTTGATAAAAATTCATAACAAATTAAATATAAAAAACTCAGTTGTGTGATTTTCACAAAATATTTTGAATTCGATGGAGCCTGTGATTGATTAACTTAATCACTAAGTTTTCGACAACTAAGTTGTCATCATCAGCAGACAATTGCAAAGTGTCGCACCTGTGGTTTACCAGGTGCGACACTTGCGAAAAACACCTGTACGAAAAACAAGCCCCTTACGCGATCTATACCGTTGAGAACCAAGATCTACACAGCACAGTGTATATTTTGGTTCTCAACCAAGTTTCTCAACCAAGATGCACGCTGCACAGTGTACATCTTGGTTCTCAACGGTATAGATCACGTACGGAGTTTATTTTTCGCACAGGTGTTTTTCGCTATAGTTTACCAGGGGCAACACTTTGCAATTGTCTGCTGATGATGACAACTTAGTTGTCGAAATGCATATACAGAATTACAAAAGTTAATGTGGAAAGGGGTTATATATCAACCTTAGTAATTAACAAAATATTTTTATTAAAAAATAGTAACAATTGTTTTACCAGCACTTCTTCTGACTAAAATATAAATCTGATTAGATTTACATTTTAGTCTTTAGACGTCACAAGTGTGATTTTCACAAAATATCTTTGTTGAAGCATAGTAACAATTGTTTCACCAGCACTGTAACTTCTGACTACAATGCAAACTTGAATAGATTGACATTTTAGTCTAAAGAAGTCATGGTGCTGTCGAAACAATTGTTATTATTTATGAATAAAGATATTTTTAAAAAACCACACAACCGAATTTTTGTTACAGACCTACAATATGTATAGCAATAAGTAGTAATTGGTAGTAAGAAATATAATTTGTTATTATTTTTGCTCAACACTTTCTCACGAGATAAGTGTTAACAATCCGAATTGGCTAGGCTGAACTGATTTAGGAATATTTTGTTAAACTAACTTCAAACATAATGTGCATAGTGAGGTAGTGCTTCGTCTTGTTGAAACAAAACACTGACATGCAACTCTTAATCTTTCTCAAAGCCAGGAACGTGACTACGGAACCATTGCAACATTGTTTAGTTTTACTTTTATTTATTCCTGACAGCACCACAAGGCGAAATGTACGAAGAAGTGTATTTTGGTGTATGTAAAGCATATTTGGTGATTATATACCAAGTGTTTTAGTTATAATTATAAAGGGTTTTCCAATAGGGACTTGACAACTGTTAATTCAAATTGTGAACGCACCCTTCCACTAATCATCGAACTGTCACTGTCAATTTATTCAGTAAACTTAACATTTTCATCATGGTAAACTACACGAACGAACAAAGTCTGCAAATTATAAAAATTTACTACAGAAATTCGGAGTCGGTGACCGCTACTTTAAGAGCGTTAACTCCGATTTTCGGTCGTAGTTCTCTCCCTAGTAGACAGGCAGTAACAAGTTTAGTGCAAAAATTTGAGTCTACATATTCGTTGTGTGATGTTGCCGTGCCAGTGAGACAACGGGTTGGTCGAAGTGTCGAAAATATCGCTGCCGTTGAAACGCCCGTAGCAAATGATCCAAATCAGTCAATTCCACGACTTTCTCAAGAGTTGGGCATCGCCCAGACCACTTTATAGCGAATTTTGCGTAAGGATCTTGGTTTACACCCATACAAGATCAAGCTGACTCAAGAATTGAAGCCGATGGACCATTTGGAGCGACGTACGTTCTCCGATTGGGCTCTGGAAAAGATGCGCCAAGATGATCAATTTCATCGCAAAATCATTTTCAGTGACGAAGCTCATTTTTGGCTCAATGGGTTCGTCATGTGCTTCATGAAACACCACTTCATCCACAAAAAATAACTGTTTGGTTCGGTTTGCATGCCGGCGGCATCATAGGGCCATATTTTTTCGTCGACGATAATGATCGTCACGTTACTGTGAATGGTAATCGTTATCGCGCCATGATTACCGATTATTTTTGGCCCGAATTGGAAGATATAGACTTGGACAACATGTGGTTTCAGCAGGACGGTGCCACAAGCTACACAGCACACGTTACAACCGATTTATTGAAGAGTAAGTTTGATGAACGTGTTATCTCAAGAAATGGACCAGTCGATTGGCCGCCTCATTCGTGCGATTTAACGCCTCTAGACTTTTTTCTTTGGGGCTACGTCAAGTCATTGGTCTATGCCAACAAGCCGACAACGTTGGAAGAGCTCAGAGCCAACATTGAACACGAAATAGCAGCCGTTTCGGCCGAATTGTGTATCCGAGTCATCGAAAATTGGGCCCAACGAATCGACCGCTGCAAACGTGCCCGCGGTGGCCATATGAACGAAGTCGAGTTCCATTCATAAATGTTTTGATTGTACTTCAACCCGATAATGAAGTTTTTGAAATATCTCAAATAGTCTGCATTTTATTTTGAAAAAAGTTATCAAGTCCTTATTGGAAAACCCTTTATTAGTTAAAATGTTTCACCAAGAAACGACAGTAGGATCAATTAATATACAACGACAAAATTTAAAAAAAATATAATTCTTAACCTAGATTAGAAAGTTGATATTACATTTCGATATCGGTATGATTTACGTGTTAAATAAATGAGGGCGTTTAAGATTATTAGTGAGTATTATTGTTTAATTTTACTTTTAATAAAATGTTTATTTCAATTTGGTACGTAGACTTCCGCGGTCGTGGTCCATACTATCTGCTTCTGGGCTTCCGGACTGGAACCGCGTCACTGATATAACTGCCGAGGTTTCGTACTCACTCGTATGGGATATCTTCAGGGCTAGACTACTGCTACTGTCTATCGCACTGAAACTGAAACGTCGGCAGTTATACCAGTGACGCAGTTCCAGCCCGGAAGCCCACAAGCAGAATAGTTTGTTTCAATGTTTATTTTAAAAATAACCCATGTCCATATTTCAAAATTAAACTTTGTATGTGGCATTACATTTTTATAAAACTCTTATGTTTATATGCCAGTAAATAAACAATACTTCCGTGAAAGAATTTTATTTCTTCCGGAAATTGTATTGTAATAATCGTTTTCTTTTTTCTAAAAATCGTTAAAATTTGGGTTTGGGTTTTTTTCCTGAAATAAATGATTAATATATGTATATGTATCTTAGAGTGCATACAGTACATCTTCGTGTGCATGTCAAATACATTTCTTTGTTTTAAAAGAACCACATTTCTCCCCAACCACCGAAAGTTTATTTTTTGTGCGCATTTTAATTCCTAACGATCGCGTATAGATGTCACTTGAGCGTAATCATCGAACGCCTCAATTTCGAAGCCCTTGGAGTGAAATTTTAACCCGGCTATCCTTTCTCAGATAGTTGATCACAAACTGTTATATGTTAAATTCGATTAGAGCCACACGTGTATTAGATTTCTGACGTGTTCGACCCCACACGATGATTTAAGGCACACATCAAACAGTGGTCTCGCTAACACAACACCGGTATCAACTTTAAAAAATACTCCATTTTTTTTGTTCTTAAGCTTTCCACATTGTATGTTCTATAAACATATATTTATACTCATATTTAGAGATTTCTAAGTAGGTAGCCACTTTAGCGTTTAAAGGATCAGTCATGGAGAAAGACAACCATCTCGGTGTTGGAATTATTAAATCTAAAAGTTTCATTTCTGTCGGCTTGTAGTTGTTAATAAATGTAAAATAGCTTAAGATTTACATAAGATTAATTTAGAAGCAATCTCAGTGACTTCTGTGTTATATTTTGGTCAATCAATTAATATTTGTAATCATAATTTACACTAATATAAATATACGTGGGATGTATTTTAAGTTTTGCGTATAAAACTGGAATAAAACAGTAGATAGCGTTTAAAGACTTCATCGTTTTTCGAAGTATTCTCCACGAAGATTAATGCACTTCTGCATGCCTTCGAATCAGCTCTGGAAACAGTTGTTCCATTCGTTTGTTGGTACAGTGAAAATTGCATTTTTGAAGGCATCGACTGCTCCTCCTGATGACTGGAACCTTTCACCACGCAGTCCCTTCTTGATTTTCGGGAATACAAAGAAGTCGTTAGGACTGTACGGAAGATGGTCCAACATTTCGACGTTTTGTCGCGTTAAAAATTTAATTGTATTGCGTGCTGTATGCGTACTTGCATTGTCTTGGTGGAGGATTTTTCGTAGTTTGGGTTTGGTTTTTCGAAACTCAGCGATGACTTGCGGCAAACAAATGGTTGTATACCAATCGACAGTAAAAGTTCTTTAATCCTGTAGAGGAATTGTTGCAACATGACCTGCTTTCGAGACAAATGTCGCGACCACCTTTTTGGAGACACTTCGAAAACAGATGACTTTTGTCGGCTTTTCTTCACCTTGAAACAAACGACTGGCGTTTATTTTTCGGCTCGTATGATCAAATTCAAGATTCATCACCACTGACAATGTTGTACACGTTCTTAAAGTTTCCGGCGTTGAAGCGATCTACAGTTTTTTAACACCAATTCACCTTAGCTGCTTTCTGTTCATCGGTCAACAGATGCGGTATCCGTGGGGAAACAAATTTTTTTACACAAAATTTTTTGAATCGAAGTCTTTGAAATCTCCAATAATATTTCAATCTGGCGATATGTCACATGTCGAACTTCGTTCGTCTTCCTGAGAGAATGCCATTTTTGGTGAACCTGCCATTGGATCGTCGCTAAGATTAATCCCTCCTCGTTTGAACTCTCCATACCAACGAGAAGTTGTTGAATGATGTGGTGCTTCATTGCCGAAAACAGAAACTAACTCGACGAGGTATTCTCGTTGAGATAATT
Source organism: Dermolepida albohirtum (assembly GCA_031893035.1). NCBI lineage: Eukaryota > Metazoa > Arthropoda > Insecta > Coleoptera > Scarabaeidae > Dermolepida > Dermolepida albohirtum. Next base: position 752,366 of record JAVIWB010005837.1, read on the forward strand.
GTCTTCGAAACTTATAAAAAATTATTCCGCAAGAATGTTCTCGATTTAATTCCATTTTTCAACTAACTAGTCAACTTTGACAGTTCGTCGTAGCTATAACACTACACGTATCGCACTGTAGATTAACTAAAGATGGAGGTTAATTTTTAGAATTGACATTTGATTAGTGGCGCCCTCTACATCCCACTACGCAAAACTTAATAGACATCCCACGTATATACACTACCAGTCATATTTATTTGCCCATCCCAATTGTATGTGTTTCCTGAAATACGGATTATCTTTCGAAAAATCTGTATTATAATTATTCAACAATATTATTAGTGGAAGTAATTCCATATGAATTTCTACGAAAATCTTAAATTGTTTATGATATATCGTAAAGGTGTCATAAATTGGAAAAATACCATAAATGTTGTATAGGCTAATCCCTACAGTATTAACAGTTTTACCTGCATTTCCGAAAGGTATTACCAATATTGTGTTATTGTATTAACTAATTACAATATTAGGATGTGTTATTCAAAAAGGAAAATAAATTTTATGTCAGTCATCGTTCATCTTTTGTTGCGAAAACAGTGAAATAGAGAGTTATTGTAAATATTTTAATGCAATGCTGAAGACGAAGTAATTATCTGTTGAAGTGCGTGCTATGATAATTGCTTATCATCGTACGGGTAAAAGTAATCGCGAAATTGCAAAAGAATTACGATTAAATCGCAGAACCGTTGATTATAACGTTAAAAAATTTGAAGAAAGTGGTACATTTTCCAACAAAAGAAGATCTGGACGACGCAAAGCGACGACATCTGCAGAAGACCGGCATCTAATACGGATAAGTAGACGCGATAGACGAAAAACAGTACCAGAAATTGCTGCTGAAATGAATAGAGCGCGTGCTAAACCAATTAGTGTGTCCACGGTACAGAGAAGGTTAAGGCTAGCGGGTTTATACGGAAGAATTGCTCTGCGAAAACCACTACTACGAAAGCAAAACAAGATAAAACGACTAAACTGGGCTAAAGAACATAAGAATTGGACTATTGGTCAGTGGCATAATGTGTTGTGGACAGACGAATCGAAGTTTGAACTTTTCGATAGTAAAAGGCGAATATTCGTAAGAAGATCCGCAGGAGAAAGAGTACTGCCAGAATGTATTGCGCCTACCGTAAAACATGGAGGAGGTTCAGTAATGATTTGGGGGTGTTTTGGTGGAAGATCTGTAGGCGATCTCGTCAAAATTGAGGGAATCCTAAGAAAAGAAGGCTATAAGGAAATTTTAGAAAATAACGCTGTTTCTTCAGGACTCAGGATTCTTGGCGAAAACTTTGTATGTCAACAGGACAACGATCCGAAATACTTCTAGATTGTATGGCGATTACTTGCGTCAACTAGAAGAGCAAGGGCAAATCTCTGTAATGGTATGGCCAGCTCAAAGTCCTGATCTGAACCCAATAGAGCTTCTTTGGGAAGAATTGGACCGGAAGGTTCGAGAACGTGCTCTATCATCCACCACTGTACTGTGGGAACAACTTCAAGAAGCCTAGGCACAAATTACAGAAGATACACCGCAAAAATTAATTGAAAGGATTCCGCGGTTATGTGCCGCAATTATCAAAAATAAAGGTGGGCACATTGATGAGAGCAAAATTTAATAATAATTAATGATAAAGTTTTTATATAAGAAAAATGTAACTATTTTATGTTTATTTTACACTATTATATTGGTACAATAAATAAATTTTCAGTACACATTTGATAGTTTAATAATTTTGGCTAAAACTAAGAGTGGGCAAATAAATATGACCGGTAGTGTATATACATATATGTTGCTATGAAATAATACATTTGTAAGATTGGAAAAAATTCCATTATGCCTCAAGTTGTATTGTGTCAAATGTTATGAAGTATTAATTTAAAAGATTCATTGTATTATAAAAAGTTATTACTGAGGTTCGAAATTTTAAAACGTTTATGTTTTTAAGTTTACTGAGTTTGTAAAAGTTGGGTTAAAAAAGATTTTCAATACTTACTTTTGTATTCTATTCTTATAACTTATTTTTTTTTAAGATTAATAATACGCTATTGTATATACGTATTTGTGTTAAAATAAGAAGATCTGTCTCGTGGATGGGTAGCGGCAAAACTCAGTGAATATGCTGACTATTTATACACATATTCCAATGTAAACAAGAACCTTTACATCAATTAATTGTTCGCAAAAAGAAATATGTTCTATTCAATTTTAATTGTGTCATTTCAATGCATTATACAAAATGATTAAGCACTCAAATACCTTTTACTTGTTATATCATTATAGCTACATTTATTTTTATTCTTTCATGAATACTTCTGTTAATTTGTGTGTTGAATAAATTTCATAATAATAAAAATTATGATTAAATTTTAATCTAATTTCCTAACTGTATATAGTCTAGTAAATAAAAATCAAATTGATTCTTTAAACTGTGTAATGTATAGGAGTGGGTCAACAACATGGCGTATTTTACACAAGGATTTAGCTAGGAAGGCATATAAGGTTCAAATAACACAGGAACTGAAGCCATTAGACCATTTGAAACATCGTTCATTTGTCAATTTCATCAATGAAAAACCAGTTGATTTTTCCCAAAAAATAATGTTTTCTGATGAGGCACATTTTGAACTTGGTGGCTATGTTAATAAACAAAATTTCCGTATCTGGGTTGAGGAAAATCCACGAATTATTCATGATAAACCTATGCATCCCAAACGAGTTACTGTTTGGTGCGCATTATGTAATTAGACCTTATTATTTGAAAATGCTGCTGGTGAAGCTGTAACTGTCAATGGTGATCGATATCGTCGGATGATAACCGAATTTTTGTGGCTTGAATTAATGAATATTGATCTAGAGGATATGTGCTTTCAACAGGATTGCGCTACACCTCACTTTGCACACGAATCAATTGATTTATTGAGAGAAAAATTTCCTGGACGTGTAATCTCAAGAAACGGTGATGTTAATTGGCTACCAAGATCATGTAATTTGACACCGTTAGACTATTTTCTTTGTGGTTATGTGAAAAGTCAGGTTTATAAAAACAATCCACAATCAATTCCTGCTTTGAAAGATGAAATTATTCATGTCATTGGTGAGATAGAGCCTCCATTATGTCAAAATGTCATTGAAAATTTTAACAAAAGAGTGGACGTCTGTGAAGCTGCAAGAGGAGGCCATTTTTCAGATATTATTTTTCGCATATAAATGTCATAACTGATACTTCAATTACCAATAAAACGTTTTTGAAAGTGAATGCAAATTATGTGTTTTATTTATTCTTTAAAAAAAACGCGAAATCTGAAACACCCTTTATTTAATAAACCCATAAATCCATTACATATAAACTTCTGTATATATAACAAGTATCGCATACTCATTAATCGACATTTATCGAAGTGTAAACCGGAGCAGATATTTAAAGGTTGCGCTGTCGAGACGGGGCACACAACAGGGTGAATGACTGGACCTCCCTGCGGTGACTCTGAGATCGCCGGGCGTCTCGTTGATGCCCCGAGCTGTCAGATCAGGTGTCTCGTGTCTTACGAGCGAGCAGAAGACGTTCAAAATTAGCAGTGTCATTCTCGGATTCGTGATGGTAGGAGCACGAGAGGGTACGAGGGGCCACCTTTAAACCAACATTGACTCGCTTAAATTACCAAAAAATTCTCTGGTTGTCGCTCTTTTACGGCTGCGACCAATCGATTTCCCCGTTTTTATTTCTTTTCTCTTACGAAAACACGAGGAAAAAATTTGTTCGAATTCGTCGTTGTATGTACATACAGTGGAGTGTTTTATTCTGGTATGAACCCTGTAGATACGGGGTAGAACGAAAGGAATTGGTGAATATATTCGGTCGTATAAAAGCAGGTGGCTTTTAAGATAAAAATTAAATTTGGTTTGCAAGCACGTTGAATGCAAAGTAAACTTTTATTCAAAATAAACGACCTATTACAGTTGCTGTTAATGTATTTTTATGTAAGCAATTAACATTCAATATTGGATTACGTTTTTCTCTTCCGAAAACTCCATGAATTGATATTTAATTTTGGTGAAAGTTGATACAGAAATGTAATTAATTTTTTGGACAAACATTTAGAAAAAGGAATGAATAATTTAAACCATGTTGTAACCACAAAAAAATTAGACAACCTAATACTGCGCGTAATTGCTTCTAGTTCCGATTACTGTTTACTGTTTGGTTATTGATCAATGCAAATGTACTTCTGGCAAATTTCATTTCAGTGAAATGTGAATTTTAAAAAGTCAGATTGTCAATTTATAATGGTGTTTTGTTATGGTCACTAGAAAGCATTTATGAAATGTAATTTTCTATAATTTCAAGGTGTACTGGAAAGTCATTACCAGTTTTTCTAACAGATGTCGCTTTAGTATGCAATGTTGTGATTTGACACATATATCATGTTATTCCTCTGACATCAAGCTTAAAAGCGATACAGGTTATATTTTGCGAAGGTAGCACTGTCATAGATTTACACCTCTTTGAAAATGTCTAGTTTCGTGACTGAAACAGTGGATTTGCAACACTTTTCTTATTTAATCAAAATAAAAAAGCCACCTAGGGTTTCCGAAATAAATCAATTTCTCATCACCCGTCACTATTCGATGCAGGAATGACTTCGGATCATATCTTTGAAGCAGCATTTCACAGACGATTTTTCGATTTTCCACTTGCCTGTCATTCAATTGATCTGGCACCCATTTTTCCATCTTTTGGATTTTTCCCATTGCTCGTAATCGGTCGACAATCGTTTCTTGGGCCACAATTAACGCTTCTACCAATTGTTTTTGAGTTTGGGTTGGGTCTTCACCCAATAACTCCTACAGTTTCGCATCTTCAAACTTTTTCCGTCTACCAGAACATTCTTCGTCTTGCGCATCGAAATCACCACTTTTGAACTGTCGAAACCACACCTCACATGCTTTTATGATTTGAGCATACTAACAGTAAGAGTCTACCAGCAGACGATGATTTTCAAAGACTTTTTTCTTTTGATTAAGTAAGAAAAGTAATGCACTTTTTCAGGTACAAAACTTGACATTTTCAGAGGTATAAAATTATGACAGTGTTACTTTCGCAAAATATAACATGTATGGCTTTAAAGCTTGATGTCAGTAGAATAAAATGGCATATGTGTCAAATCATAACATTGTGTACTTAAGCGTAGCTACATCTGTTGGGAAAACCCGTAATGACTTTCCGGTACGCCTGGTATGTCATGTATTGCTTTCGATTTCTTATATATGTATGTACAAGGTTTTCCAATGAGAGTGATATGATTTCTTTAAAAAAAAACACACATATTGTTAAGAAAATTCAAAAGTTTTTTATTTAATGTGAAGTACAATCGATACAATTAAGTTCTAAATAAAACGTCATTCAAATGGCCTCCACGAATTCTTCTGCAGGAACGAATTCGATGTACCCAATTTTCGAGCACTTTTTCCACTAAATCTAGTCGTATGTCATGAATAGCACGTTCAATATTGACTTGTAAAGCTTGAAGAGAGTCTGGTTTATTTCGATAGATCAATGACTTCAAATAACCCCACAAGAAATAGTCTAATGGTGTTAAATCACAACTTCTTGGAGGCCATTCAATATCACAATTTCTTGAAATAATCGAATCTCCAAACTTTTCTCGCAATAATTCTATTATTGTATTTGCTGTGTGGCACGTAGCCCCGTCTTGTTGGAAACAAATGTTGTCAAGATCAACTTCTTCCAATGTCGGCCATAAAAAGTTGGTTATCATCAATCTATACCGCTCTCCATTGATAGTAACGGTGTTGCCAGCTTCATTTTGAAAGAAGTACAGACCGATTTTTAGACCATACCAAAAACCACACCAAACTGTCAATTTAGGTGAATGTAATGGTTTTTCATAAATAATTTGTGGATTTTCTTCGCACCAGAATCGATAGTTTTGTTTATTTACCACATCATCCAGATGGAAGTGAGCCTCATGAGAGAAGATGATTTTCTTAAAAAAATCGTTATTGTTTTCAAGTTATTCCAAGGCAAAATCAGCAAATTCACGACGTTTACGGTGGTCCAATGGCTTCAGTTCTTGAGTGAGAACAATTTTATAGGGATGCAAACCCAAATCCTTTCTCAAAATCCGCCAGGTTGTGGTTTGAGACAGTCGCAACTGTTGAGACCGTCTTGGAATCGACAAATTACGGTCTTCAGTAACACTTGCCTGAACGGCAGCAATATTTGCATTACTTCGAGCGGTTCTTTGTCTTATTGGCACTTGAAAATTATGTAAAAAAAATGTAACCTCAAAATTTTTAACAATTCGACGAATAGCGAGCACACTTGGACGATTATTACGACCATAAAATGGCAAAAGCGCACGAAAAGTTGCAATTGGAGAACGATTATTTTGATAATAAAATTGAATAATTTGTAAACGTTGTTCTTGCGTATATCTCTCCATGGTGAAATTGTAAACACTACTGAAAAACAAATGACAAATCATGACATATTACAAATGGCTCACTTCAAAATCATGTCATCCCTATTGGAAAACCTTAGATATTAAGAGTATAACTTTCCTATATAAAATTAACTCCTATTTGCAAATATGTATTAAAACGTTTTCCTCCTTCTTGCATTCTTTTTGTTTGCTAATTATTCTAATTCACATTTCAGCCTTTCCACCTTCGTAAACTCAAAATATTATGTTTCGCAGTTTTGTGTCTTTTTTTATTTGTTCGCCTTTATATTTTTCATTAGTGAAGCAATCTCAGTAATCGATATATAATGAGCGAACATTTAGAAACATTATAGACGTATTCTAATCTCATCTTGAAGGTATCGTGTTCTTAGCGAGCACACATACACACACACGGACACATAAATGTGCAATTCACTTCATGCAGACTGCCTCCTGACCGCAAGGACAATCATCATATTAGTAATATGCAATTAAGGCAATACAAACACGACATAAACATGCAGGGGCATTTTTACAATTCGACAGATTATGAACGATCGGTTTTAGTTGGACACTGAGTACATACGTTCATAATACGCGGTAACACGATAGCTATGAGAAATTTCTGCTGCGGTTTGTACCTATACGCTCACGGTCACTTCATTTGTTTCCACTGTATAATATGTACGTAATAACGCGGCCTACCTGGATATCAATTAACGTGTTTTAATAAAGGCAATTAATAATGTTGTATACACTTCTGTTGTAAATAATAACACCAAAGTTTTAAACTTTTGGTATAATAAGATGTTGATAGAAATAAAATACTGTCTGTCAAACATATAATAACCTAATTCTATTTTTATTATCTCATAATATATCTTCTAGATAAAAATATAAACCAAAATGTAAGTACAGTGGTTGAGATTTATCTTAAATAATAATGATGAAGAAATTATAAAAATAAAGGAAGAAACGATGAGTGTGAACACTATATAATATTGGGTTGGCAACTAAGTACTTTCGGTTTTTACTGATAGAGAGCGTTACTTTATTTTACTGTTTGTCGCATGCTAGTCGATACTAGTCACATTGACGTAACTTCAGAAGCAAGTAGTGCGTGATTTTTATTAAAGCTATTAGTTGTGGGTTAATTTTAAATGGAGTGCAGAAACGAACATTTTCGACATATTTTACTATTTTGTTTCCGTAAAGGAGAGAAAGCTGCTGCGGCTCACAAAAAGATATGTGAAGTTTATGGTGCTAATTGCTTAACAGAGCGCACGTATCAGAATTGGTATAAAAAATTCCGTTCTGGAGAGTTTTCCCTCAAAGATGAGCAACGTTCCGGTCGGCCTACTGAAGTTGATGATGACCACATCAAAGTCATAATTGAAGAGGATCGTCATATAACTGTTCGAGAGGTTGCGGAGAGACTAAATGTATCGCACACAACAATTGAAAAACATTTAAAATGTCTAGTTAAGAAGCTTGATATTTGGGTACCTCACGAATTGAAAGAAATTCATTTAACACAAAGAATCAACTTTTGCGATATGCACCTTAGGTGAAATGAAACCGACCCTTTCTTAAAAAGAATCATCACTGGTGATGAAAAATGGGTCCTGTACAGTAACATAGTTCGAAAACGATCATGGAGCAAACACGATAAACCAGCTCAAACCACATCGAAAGCTGAATTGCATCCGAAAAAGATCATGCTGTCAGTTTGGTGGGATTACAAATGTGTTGTGTTTTTTGAGCTGCTTCCAAGGAACCAAACGATCAATTCTGATGTTTACTGGATGAAGCAATCAAAGAAAAACGGCCAGAATTGTCAAATCGGAAAGGTGTAGTTTTCCACCAAGATAATGCAAGGCGTCACACATTTTTGGCAACTCGTGGGAGACTATTGTAGTTTGGCTGGGAAGTGATGCCACTTCCCCCATACAGCCCTGATCTAGCACCATCTGATTACCATTTATGTCGAAGTTTGCAGAATTGTTTGAATGGTAAAACTTTCACAAACGACGATGACCTTCACTCGCACCAGGTTCAGTTTTTGCTGATAAGGACCAGAAATTTTATGAGTGCGGAATCATGCAGCTGAAAGAAAGATGGCAAAAGTCATTGAGCAAAATGGAAAATATATAATTGATTAAAAACTATTTTTTGTTTAAAAAAAAGTGTTTTATTTTATACTGCAAAACCGAAAGTACTTAGTTGCCAACCCAATACATGGCATTTGTTCCCAAAATCTATGTCACGCCTTTTCTGAACCATTTAACCATTAAAGAAATGTGAGTGATGCAAAAAAAATCGTAAAGTAAAATAAAAACGATCAGTTTCAGACATTGTTACAAAGTTTGAATCAAATTTATTTTCAATTAGTTTTTCCTTCATGGTGAGGAAAAAACAATACATACAGGTAAAAAGAGATTTTGCTCATCCAGTTAATGGTGACTGAACTTATGCTTTATGATGATGGTACAGAATTTTTACTTTGCAAAATGTGGTTGCTTTGCTTTTAATTTGGGCATTCAGGTTGTCCAGTAATGCTGGAGCGGACACAAGACGACGGTGAAGAACGATTCATCGTCCTCTTGACCTGAAGGGATGTGTATGACAGAATATTGGATATTTTAGTGAATAAGGTTTATAAGAAAAGGAATTGTGAATATTATTTAAGCAGGACGCTGGCTAGGCCCCAATTAGGGGTTTAGATAAGACTAGTTTAGATTTACATGGTTAGTTTTGTAGTAAGTAAAGGTTAAGGTTAAGTTACATGCGGTGTAGTGCCACAGGCGTAGCACCGGATTCTAGGATAATTATTGTTAATTTTTTAAGTTTTCTTTTTCTAAATAAAGAGATGTCGAGTAATGCTGTATAATACTCTTTTGTGATAGTTCCCCCTTTCTCAAGATAATCGACTAGTACTTCACCACTCGTAACCCAAAAAATAGTAATCTTTAACGTTCCGAACGGTATATTTGTTTTCAGCTTCTTGGGAGAACTTGAACCAGTGCAGTAGGTTTTGTAAGGTGGTGGAGCCTTTATCCAATTTCTTTTAGAAAAAAAGTTTTTATATTATCAGTGATATATCACTAGTTGATAAGTCTACTGTGACAAAAATATATAACAACGGACCTATGACCTACCTTGAGATGCTAAGGAGTTTAAAAGGCTATAATATGCAATTGATAGAACCTAACTTTCAAAAGTAATTGTTGTCTACTTTTGTATCATGACATGACTGTTACGCTGCTTCAAACCGAAACATTCTATCTCCTGTCGTTCCCGAGATATGGCCATTATAAGAATGCCATCATAAAAAGATCATTTTTAATCTTAAACAATATTCTGGTGTACAACATCTTGTGGAACGCTCAATTTGCATCCAGTAATGCTGCCCCTTTTTTGTAGTTAATTGTGTATGACATTTTCGAATAATCGAGAGATTTTATGTAAGGCCAATATCCATTTATCAGTATTTGGAACTGAGTTTATTCTATCAAATAATGGTTTTCTAAGTAGTTTTACGACTACTGAAAAAAGTCATATTGGACGGAATGCAGAATACTTTGTCCTGCTCTGTATAAGGTTTGAAGATTAGAATTTTTTCCAAAATATTTGCTTGGTTTATTAGTATCATTTTAGTAATAAGTACGAGATGTGTTTTTTAAGTAAGAGCCGTTTTGTTGTATACACTAACAGGTGGTGTGCGCGTTGCAACGAGTGCTTGCGTCGTGTCCCCGCATTTCTTAGAAACAACTGTGCTCAGTTTCAGCTGTGTAGATAACCTGTACAATCTGTTCTGTGTCTTTATAATGTTTAAGATTATCAAATCGCCCATCACCACCATAATTGTGGAAGCCTACGGCCAAGTACTGTGAAAGCTACGCAGAGGAATTCAAAACAAAAGATGCGGCATGCTGACAGGGAATTTTGCTACTCCATGACAATGCAGGGTTTCACACTGCAGCGTAGATCCGAGCTTTATTGGGCTCTTTTGTCTGGAAAATTTTGGACCACCCCTACCCCCCCTCCTACAGCCTTTACCTCGCGCCAAGCGATTTCTATCTTTTTCCCTATACCAAACATCATCTCGGCGGCAACCATTACAACGATGACGAAGACGTGAAAACGGCCATGACCTCTTGATTATCGGAGCAGCCGGCAAGTTTCTATGAAGAGGGAATTCAAAATCTAGTTGTAAGGTTTGATAAGCGTTTAAACGAACTTGGCAGCTATGTTGAAGAATAGAGAAATGTATGCAGAATCTGAAAATAAATTTGGTTTTTGAAAATTGTCTTTCGTTTGGTTTTTACTTGCAAATGTCCCTTATTTAAAAACATGCCTCGTATATTGTTAAATGCAAGTGCAAAAATAATATATAGCAAGAAAGCCAAGAAGAAATACCTTAAGAAACTCTAAATTTTATTGGATATATACATATATATATATATATATATATATATATATATATATATATATATACATAGATTCTTATTAGCCCCAATTTTAAACTATTGTGTCTGCATTGATCTCACTATTATATGCAATTAGAACCTACCCTGTGTTTCATTTAATAACTGTTTTCATACTACAATTTATAAATATCATAGTATGTTAGTAGACTCAAAATGTCACTATTCTCCCTGATCGAATGGTCAGAAACATTTGTCCGGTGAACACAAGAGTCATGACTGCGTGTTTCGCTGGAGAACAGGAAAATTTTTCAAAAGTTTCTGCAGCACGATGTAAAAAGTGTAGTGTTTTACGTATAACTCGCGATGTTCAAAAAATGGAAATAATTAGTAGTGTGTAAATTAAAGAATGGGACAGTAAAGCAGAATGCACAATCATTTATGGTACAGTGCAAATTTTTAAAATAAATTAACTAATTTTAATAATAAATTAATAAAATGGACAGACTTCGTTCGAATTATTGAACCAGTCCTTGTATATAATAAGAAACCGACTATTACACCAAGATAAATAAAATAATCGTAGATGTAGACATCAAATATTAAGTATAGGTGCCTGTTATCATTATTTATAGAAAATTATTTTGTAATCTTTGTAATCTAAAGTGATTTAAGTAAGTATTGCTTTTTAGTTTTTATTAATATAAGTACACAAAATTTTTTGTTAATATGAGCGCCAAAGTAAAGTTCTCAAGTACCCACTTGAATATTTTTAATAATTCTATTGCATTTTAATATATATATATTTGTTATGAAATTAAACAGACAATAAATATTGTTATCTGAGTATTTATATACAATATCATTGAATTATTTGTTTATTTACAATATGCTTTCGAAGATAGAGAATGTAGTAAAGTTAGTTATAATAATAAATATTTAATAAAATACTTTCTTCTGAGAATTCATGAATTTTCAAAAACTAGATAGTAAGGCAGTACTAACTATTACAGATTTATCCTCGTAACTGTCTAAGTTGCAAAGTTTCTGGATCATAAGTGAAGATAGGATCTCTAATCGGTTCAACATCCTGGTATTTAAACTGAGCAGTGTAAGCCATATTTCTCAAGTCGTTCTTCGTCGCAAATAATATTCTCTGCAAGGTTCCACTGGGATGGTAAATATAATAAATACCCTGTTGCTTCTCGGAGTCGTCAGCTACATTTTCTTCTTCTTTAAGCTGCTCACCTTCGAACTCGGTACTCGTTTCTGTGGTCGTCGGTACTTCAGTTGTAGTTACTTCTTTCTCAGCTTCTGTAACCTTCTCGGGTGGACCATATTCGGGATCTGGTGGTCCGTATTGTTCTACCGGCGCTCCATACTGTTGATTAGGTCTATATTGTTGCTGTGATTGTTGTGGTTGTTGAAAAGAATTATATTGTCCCTGTGGAGCGCCATAATTTTGTTGTGGTGGTTGGTATTGTTGTTGTAGTGACGGATTGTATTGTTGTTGCTGTTGTTGAAATGACGGATTATATTGCTGTTGCTGTTGTTGAACTGACGGATTATATTGTTGTTGTTGAAGCGACGGTTTGTATTGTTGTTGAAATGACGGATTGTATTGTTGCTGTTGAGGTGTATATTCCGCTTCTGGGGCACCGTACGTTTGCTGTGGCGGCCCGTATTGTCGCGGGACTGCTCCGGATTGAGATCCAACATTATTCTGATTCGGAGCGTTAAACACTTGCGGCGGAAGGTAATTCGGCGATTGTTCTTGACGACTGGGTAAACTAAACGGTATGCTCGGTCTGAAACCCGCCGGTTCGTAAGGCGCTGCGTCTAATCTCGCCAATCTTCCCGTGTAACCTCCAGCGGGCGGTTCACCGCCGGCATTCACCGCGAGTAATAGGATAACTCCGAAGTACTTCATGTCGCGTCTTGTGAGTCTACGAATGGACTACTCCTAAAGTTTATCAATTGCCTTTATATACCTTTGAGTAATGCGACGTCTTATTTACGCATCTAAGTTTACAAAATTGTATTTTGTCCGCACGACATTGACCTATTAAAGTTGCGTAATAAAGTTTGTTGTATGTGCCTCATGTGCACTGCTTGACCACTAAAAGAGTCACGTACTGAGTGCAAGGTGTTCGTCTATGCGTTGGAAATTATTATTTGTAAGAATCGTTCGTATAGAATTATAAATGACCAAAGATAACGCAAATTTATAGATAGTATGTTCGAAGAATTTATAATGAAGCGACTAGGCTTCGAAAAATTATTTTTCTTTTAATAAAAATTAGTCATATATGTATGTGAAGTAATTATTGTACCTCAAGATATTATCAATATATTTCGAATTTAATAATAATTATTACTGTAATATTTATATAAAACACATTATAATTTTTAAATAAACTTTTTTCTTTATTATTCGTTTCGAAGAGTGGACTTTACTTATTTTAAAGCATCCTTCGCCTTCTATAAACTCAATATTATCACGTCTGATTAATTGTTCTATGAAAAAATATATTTTTCTATCAAAATTGAAGGTACATTATCGCTCGTAAGTATTTGGTCCCCCTTGTTTCATTACAGTTTCTATAGAAAAGTTGTAATTATAAAATTTATTTCTGTAGTAAGATATAGTTTCATAGTAAACATTAAAATCTACAAAAGCATATTCAAAAATATTTATGCGATTACCCTATTATTCACAATGAATGATAATACCCTAATAAACCTCCAGGTAGAATAATTGCACTTAAGGGATTTAATCTCTCAATTCCTGGAAATTTTCGATTGTTATGACTTTATTTTAAAGTAGGGTGTTATTGTAAACTATCTATTCTTGGGTATTTTGGCAAAATTGCAGTTAGTTTTTGTGAGGTGCTCGTAGTGATAACATCGTGTGTTTCGATGAAGTTCAATCGGTTAGAAATGCCTAAATGGAAAGAATTGAGTGTAGAAACACCATCGTTTATAATCGCATACCATAAAACTGACAAAAGCACCCGCGAAATTGCCACAGAACATAAATTAAATCAGTCCACCGTGGGTTATATTATCAAAAAATACCGCGAATGTGGAAGAATGTTGAGCAGAACTCGAAAAGGCAGATCAAGATCAACAACCTCAGCAGAAGATCTTGCAATGGTGGTAACGAGCAAAAGAAATAGACAAAGAACAGCCCCAGAAATCACAGCAGAAATGAATGCTGTTCGTCGAAAACCCATAAGTGTTTCCACAGTTAAACGGCGATTAAAAGAAGCCGGGTCTTCATGGTCGAATTACAATGCGGAAGCCGCTTCTACGCAAGCAACACAAGCAAAAGCGTTTAAAGTGAGCACGCGATCACCAAAATTGGACCACAGAAAACTGGAATAAAGTATTGTGGAGCGACGAATCCAAATTCGAGATTTTCGGTTCACGAAGACGTGTTATCGTGAGGAGGTCTGTGGATGAGCGTGCCCGGGAAGAATACATAGTCCCTATTGTTAAGCACCGTGGAGGTTCAGTGACGATATGGGGTTGTTTTTCTGGATCAAATGTGGGCGATCTCGTAAAAATCGAAGGTATACTAAAAAAAGAACAGTATAAGCGCATATTAAAGGCAAACGCAATCCCCTTTGGAATTAAAATTTCGGACCAGAATTTTATCTTCCAATAAGATAATGACCCGGAATACACTTCCAAGCTATGCCGGGAATATTTGCAGAAATTGGAGCACGAGGGAACCATAAAAGTTATGGCGTGACCTCCCCAGAGTCCCAATTTAAATCCCATCGATTTGCTGTGGGAAGAACTTTACCGGGAGGTGAGAAAATCGGCCCCCACACCTGCTGCTAATATGTAGAACAACCTGCAAGAGGCGTGTGGTAGAATAAAACCTGAGACATTACGAAAATTAATCGAAAGAATGCCTCGATTGTGTGCTGCAGTGATTAAAAATAAAGGACGACACGTAGACGAGTCTAAAATTTAGATAAATATATTATACAACAATATATTTTAGATGTAAAAATATATATTTTTCATATATATAAATAATAAACAGATATTAGTATTTCAATTTTGATTTTTGTTACAATTTTCGGGTTAAATGCGAGTGACTAAATACTTATGAGCGATAGTGTATGTATAATTGAACTACTATTTAGATAAGATCATTTTATTGCTAATAATTGAATATAAAAATATAATTAAGTACTTTATGATGGGAAATTAATGCTGTGCTACCGTTGACCACGATCGCATAAATGAGTTAAAAATTTCTGAGCTGGAAAAGGACTCGAATCTGTATCTGGCGTTTGCTAGATGGCTGTGTAATTTAATTCAAATAAGGATGTTACTTAATTAGTATATCCAAATGCACTATAAATGTATTATAGTAATTCAGAGTAGGGTGGTCTTAATGCTTTATAATATTTATATTAATTTATTTTAAGTATATTTATGTGTATTTTTCCTTAAAGTGTTATTGATGTAGTTTTCAGAAAGGATCAAATTATATTGTTCATGCGTTATAAATGCATTGTATAGTCGGAATGCATTTATATTTGTGTTATAAATTTGATTTTAAAAGAGCAATGAATGCTAATCTTTTAAATACAGCTCATATTCCTTTTAGGTATAATTATTGTACCTACTCCCTATTAAATATATATTTATTTGCATTTTGCAGAATGTAATTCCGGAAAGATTTTGATGTATTTATGGTTGTTATATTATATGTTTCAGCAGTACAGATCGTGTGCGGACTTAAGTTTTTTCGTAGGTGTATTTCTTGCCGTAGTTCTCCAGGTGCGACGCTGCTTAATTATCTGCGATGATGACAACTTAGTTGTCGAAATACGTATTCAGAATTACGAAAATTAATGTGGAAAGGGTTTACATATCAAGCTTTAATGATTCAGTTAATCAACCACAGGCTCCATCGTAATCACCTACACGAGAAGAACCAAATTACTTCTCAATGTGACTACCATCTGAATTTAAGCCCACTTTTAATATTTTAAATAGTATATAAAATATTGAATTAAATGATTAAATGTGAAAAAATGGTGTATTGCACAGTGTTTTTATTGCCAATAGGACAAATTCATTCAAAGAGTTTTTTCATCGCAAGTCTACGAGGATAGTTTGACAAGTAGTGAGAATGACACGTAGGTGGCGCTCTAATTGATAAAACAAATGCACTGTGATTTAGGTTGTCTATTTATATGTTTACATTCCGATATTTAGATAAATCGGTTGATTAGTTTATTTTTGACAGCTGATTGAAAAAGAAGCAACACGCCGTTTTGTTAAAATGGAAAAGGCAGAGTATCGTGCGGTGATTAAATACTTCGTAATTAAGAGTATGAAAGCTACCGAAATAAAAGACGAGTTACGGGAAGCATTAGATGAATCTGCTCCATCATCCGCCACAATAAGTAGATGGGTAAATGAATTTAAACGTGGTAGAACAAACTGTGTTGATGAAGCGCGCTCTGGAGCACCCAAAATCGTGACTTCTAAGGAAATGATTATAAAAATCCATAATATTGGGTCTGGGAAAAAGTTCGTGGCGTTTTTTCAGTAAAATTCAACTGGTCCCCGCATGGCGCGTGGACGAATTCATTTAAACCGAATATGCTCCATTATTATCGACAATGTTTCGCCATTTTTTTGGTAGATCCATGATCCCATCGGTGAAAAACTTCTGTGGTTTCTGGTCGAAAAACTGAATCAAGTAGTTTTCACAGGCTTCTTTTGAAACCAACTTAATTCCATTGAGAGAGTTCTGCAGAGATCGAAACAGATGATAGTCAGAGGGTGCTATATCCGGACTGTAAGGTGGGTGCATCAAAACTTCCCAACCAAACTCTCTCAATTTTTGACGGGTCATCAAAGAAGTGTGTGGTCGGGCGTTGTCATGATGGAAGACAACACCTTTCCTATTAATCAATTCGGGCCGTTTTCTTTCAATCGCCTGGCATAATCTCTCTAGTTGTGCACAGTAGAGTTGAGAATCAATCGTCTGACCAGTTGTAAGTAGCTCGTAGTGGACGATTCCCCTCCAGTCCCACCATACACACAGCATCACTTTTTTTGGCGTCAATGTTGGCTTAGCGAACGCTTGTGACGGCTCACCATCCTTTATCCACGATCTTTTACGCTTCCGATTATCGTACGTAATCCATTTTTCATCTCCGGTTATTAAACGTTTCAGAAACGGCTCGATTTCATTCCGTTTCAGCAGCGCATCGCAGATGTTAATTCGGCCAATCACGTTTTTCACGCTCAACTCATGAGGAACCCATACGTCAAGCTTTTTTTTGTAACCAGCTTTGTGTAAATGGTTCAAAACAGTTTTGTGGTCAATGCCTAGCTCCATGCCAATATCGACACTGCTGATATGCTTATCTTGTTGGACTTTTTCAAGAATTTCATCAGATTTTTCAGTGATTGGACGACCGGAGCGTGACTCATCTTTCACATTGAAATTTCCAGAACGAAAGCGAGCGAACCATTTCCGCGCAACAGATTTCGATAAAGTACCTTCACCGTACACAGCACAAATTTTATCACAAGCCTGGGCAGCGTTCTTCCCCTTATCATAATAATATTGCAGAATATAGCGAAATTTCTCATTATTCTTCTCCATTTTCAAGTGCGAATAACTTTCCAACCACTGCACCGATTACAATGTTTCTACGCTCAAACTAACGTTCGGTAGGTCATCTAAAAAACGAGCCGTCGGTGGTGTCGCTGTGACTTGTTGTTCTTTAGTTATCGGCAACCAATGCCATCTATCGGGAAAAACGCCACGAACTTTTTCCCAGACCCAATATTATTACGCAAGATCGACGACTCAATGTGAGAGAGGTAGCAGACATGGTAAACATTTCAACAGAACGCGTACACCACATTTTAACGAAAGAATTGTGCCTTTCCAAGCTTTCGTCAGGATGGGTGCCGCGATTGCTTACGACTGATCAAAAGTTCACTCGTTCGCGCATTTCCAATGAGTGTTTGGACCTTTATACGCGGAATTCGATTGATTTTTGTAGTCGATTTGTTACTTGCGATGAAACTTGGATAAACTACAATACACCCGAAACTAAACAGCAGTCGAAACAATAGTTAGAACGTGGTTCTGCACCTCCAAAGAAAGTGAAAACCACTTCATCGGCAAACAAGGTGATGGCATCAATTTTTTGGGATTCAAAGGGCATTTTGCTCATTGATTACCTTCAGGAAGGTGCCACAATAAACGGACAATATTATACACAACTTCTACAAAAATTAAATGTTGAGATTCGTGCTAAACGGCCAGGAATGGCAAAAAAAGATTCTGTTTCACCAAGACAACGCTCCCTCGCATACCAACATAGTTGCGATGTCCAAAATCCACGAGTTGCATTTCCTATTAGTACCGCATACGCCTTATTCGCCGGATCTAGCCCCTTCCGACTTCCACCTTTTTCCAAAATTGAAAACAGCACTTGGTGGAAAGAAATGTTCGTCTAACGACGAGCCTATCATCTTCGTAAATGAGTATTTTGCAAGCCTTCCGGAATCGCATTTTAGAGATGGCATAAGGGCATTGGAGCACCGTTGGAATAAATGTATTGCTCTTTTAAGAGAATATATTGAAAAATAAAAATTATTTTGTATTTAAAAAATTCGTTTTTCTTTTCCATTCTCACTACTTGTCAAACTACCCTCGTATATTGTTAATAAAAAAAAAATGCTTTTAAACTTAAATCCGCACGAATACTTCTGGGTGTAATTAAAATTCAATTAACATTTATTATTTTACATAAAGATTACATTCCTATTATATTTAATGTTCATAAATATTTAACGCGACAATATAAAATTGAATTTATTGTATGGTTAGTTGAATTAATCAATTTATAAACATGCTTCTAGCGTCGATGTTGCTAAGGATTTTCGAGAACATGAATTACCAGGCTACTGTAAATCCTTACGCATTTTTTCAACTATCATACTACTAACGGTCACAATTTAATTTTAAAAATGGATGTTTAGATTAGAAAACTATATTAAATACAATTCAAGTAGATATTTTTTATTCATTCTCCAATTACACAAGATTTATTTCTAAGTCCATTACTTCATTTATCCAACTTACATAAGAAGAAACTTTAACATAGACATCGGGAATACCTGTGGCGCACGGATTGCCCCAAGAAACAACACCAATTTGTCTACCGTCAGCTACTAACGGACTTCCCGAGTCGCCTGAGCAAAAACCTTCACCTTCTTGTATCAAAGTGCATATTTCAGTGTCATGAACAGTGTAAGGACCCCAAAGATTCCTACAAAATTCCAGGCTTACAGTTTTGGTGAGGAGATACCGCAATTCTTCTGGTCGTTCACCCTCGGCTGTAAGCCTTCCCCAACCGGAAACGACACAATCCACTATTCCCACTTCCTCAGTTTCCAATTCTATCGGCTGTATATTTTCGGAAAATTCCAAGTCCTCGTCTATTTCCAAAAGAGCGATGTCGTTCTCCAAGCTTAAAAAATCATATCCTCCGTGCTCGATCATTTGGGATACTTGACGGGTAATGTTCCAAGAACTTCTAGATGTTGTACCGGCAACTACTGCTAAGGTAGATATACTATAGCTGAAATTATTAGTAGAGAGAGAATGGTAGAATTCTCAAGATAAAGTAAAAAAATTCTTACTGAGCCACGCAATGTGCTGCTGTCAGGATCCATCTAGAATTAAGTATAGAACCACCACACATATAACTTCCGCTTCTTCGAACAGAAACTTGATATGGAAATTGGCCTTCGGCAGCTTCCAAACCCCCAACAATTCGTTCATCTATTTGTGGGCTGGAAACCACAGAGGAACCTAAAAATGAAGGAAATGAATACAAACAGAATGGTTAAATTTATTAAAAAAGAATGTTTAAAAATGTATATTTACCTAAAGATATTGAAAGTACATTTGTAAAAATAATAATAGTTGTTATAGATAACATATTTTCGCATCAACCTTTGCGTATTTGTATAGAATAAATTAAACATATTTAATATACTGCGATATACATATATATACCGCTACTTTCTTTGTTACAGAATATTATAAAAACGCATAATCTTTTCTGTAAGGAAAAATATTTTATTTTACGAATTATCAACAAGTCCTTACATCAAACAAGAAATCGTTTTGAAATGGTAAAATATATTGAAACAATAGATTTTCCCTTTTTTAACATTTTTCCTAATATAATTTTAAGATAAAATTGGCTTTTAAAAAATATGATTTCTATTTTGCAAGAATTTGAATCTTATCAATACATAAATGTGGAAATTTTAAATGACAAAAAAGGAATGATTATATTTTAAAAACATATAAATAAACATTTTACTTACGATAACGATTTCAAAACAAGTCTGATCATATTTCTGATTGCAAATAGAATAGTCTAAAATATTTTCTAAATCGATATCTGAAGTATGTCTATCATCTTTTCTTAATTCTTCAATACTGTTAAAAATATTTATTTTATATTTGTTTTTAACATTTCTTCATTCATCATTATTTATTTCGATTTATCTTATATCTGGTGAAAAAGGAATGCCTTCTCGAACGAATGAGTTTTGATCGACGAAATCCATGAAACACCTCAATCAATTGTAACGGATTTTCTTCAGGCGAAAGTTCTTCTGGCGTGACCTTGTATTTTTCTTGAAATATACCGATTGAAAAGTAACGTTCTAGGGATGTATGGCATTGACGAGGACAATAAACAGTTCGTAGTTGTAAAAATAACTAAAGTATATGCATATTAGTTTTCTGAGCGATCGTGTCACGTGCTACATCTTTGTCTAATATATTAGATATAGCCGCAATTTATCGGAAAATAAATCCTCTCTTTAACATACTTAGAATTGTACCACCTCATCGATATAGCAATTGATGGTTAGCGTCATATCATTTGTTCCTCGGTTCGATCAGTTTTTAAACGGCGGTCTTCTAGAATAAGCGAAATCAGTCTTTGGCAATTTTATATCAAGGTAGTCCTGTTCTTTTTTATATTTAAAATGCATTATTATGCTTTAGTTGTAGCTTGGAGATTACTAAGCAGCAATCGTGATAGATCTTAGCTCCTCTATAAACCTTTGTCTTTTTTATTTCACTTCGAAATTCTGTATTCGTTTTACAAAGGGTACTAGGAAAGTTTTGCAATACAGCTTTGTTTATTTAATATTTTCAAAGTAATTTCCTCTACACTCAATACACCTCTTCATCCTCCGAAACCAATCTTTAAACCAGTTCTGCCAAGTTTCACAAGGGAGTAAAGCAGACTCGTTGTCCCAAGCCCGCAGAAGGTCCTCATCACTGGAAAACCGCCTACCTTTTAGTTTCATTTTCACATGCGGGTGCAAAGTCGCAGGAAGCAAGATCTGAGCTGTAGGGAGGGTGCTCGAGAAGTTTCAATCCTGTCGTAGTCAAATATTCGGTGCAGACTTTGACGCGGTGAGCTGGAGCATTATCGTGATGGAGGAACCAGGTGTCCAATCTTGATTTCAGCCGCAGGTTCTTCATAGACCTAATGACTTTAGGCAGGCACCGTTCAGTATACCACTTAACTGTGACTGTCTTCTGTATGTTCAAAACGACGCGCTACAGCTACCATTTTCTTCTTTACAGATTGGGATTTTCTGACAACTAGAATGTTTTTCTTATGTTAGCCTTCCAAATTAATCCATTGATTATTTTCGAATCAAAACTATTGTATATCGCGATATTCTTAATGAGGTTCAATTCTTTTTCGTATCTTACTTTTGTTAGTGGGGAATTAAGCAAACGCTTGATAAGAAAACTGAACGAAGCCATCTTTTATTGCATGCTATGATTTGAGTCCGCCGTGATGAATCTATTGACACTGGTTTCTTTTCGGAAGATATCGATTTCTATTTTAAGATTATTCCTAATAAATAGGGTGTTCAAAAAAGACAACGCGCCATTGTTTTCTTTTTCTATTGTAAATTTAATCGTCGGAAATTTTGAATTTAATTGCTTGACGAAATCTTCCAAGTTGCACTTATGTGTATTGAAAATCGCGAAAATATCATCAACATACCTTATCCAAATTCTTGGAAAATATTTAGCCTTATGTTTTAATTCAACTTCGAAATTACTCATAAATAAGTCCGGTATAAATGGAGAAAGACAATTGCCCATTGCAGTCCCCTGTTTTTATTCATAGAACTTACCTTGAAATTGAAAACAGTTTTTGGGACATGCAAAGGTTTGTTAATAGCACATATTCCTTTATTTTCTCTGGTTCGATTTTATTTTTGTGTAGAAATTCTTCTAAATATTTTAAAGTTTCTGGAACCGAAGGAAACAATGACGCTACGTCGAATGATACTAAAATTTCTCCATCTTCTAATTTACAATATGTACTCCTTTGAATAAATTCTATTTAATTAGTAACCGATAGGCTTTCAAGTTTTTCGGTCAAATTTTGTATTCATTCACTAACCTCTTTGAAATTAAGTAAGTAGGGGAGTTGATCCCTTAGACTATTGGTCTCATTGAGTTGCCTGGTTTATATATTTTAGACAAACAGTATAGTTTCGGGATCAACGAATTACTTACACTTCATTTATAATTCTTGTTCGGGGTTATTAACTGCACATTGTAGTTGCCTGTTTTTGTTCGTAGATCTTACCTTGAAATTGAAAACAATTTTGGGACATGCAAAGGATTGTTAATAGCACATATACCTTTATTTTCTCTGGTTCGATTTTATTTTTGTGAAGAAATTCTTCTAAATATTTTAAAGTTTCTGGAACCGAAGGAAACAATGACGCTACGTCGAATGATACTAAAATTCCCCCATCTTCTAATTTACAATCTTTAATCCTTTGAATAAATTCTATTGAATTAGTAACAGATAGGCATTCAAGTTTTTCGGGCAAATTTTTGTATTCATTCACTAACCACTTTGAAATCAAGTAAGTAGGCGAATTGATCCCTGAAACTATTGGTCTCATTGAGGTGCCTGGTTTATGTATTTTAGGCAAACAGTATAGTCTCGGGATCAACGAATTACTTACACTTCATCTATAATTCTTGTTCGGGGTTATTAACTGCACATTGCAGTTGCCTGTTTTTGTTCATAGAACTTACCTTGAAATTGAAAACAGTTTTGGGACATGCAAAGGATTGTTAATAGCACATATACCTTTATTTTCTCTGGTTCGATTTTATTTTTGTGAAGTAATTCTTCTAAATATTTTAAAGTTTCTGGAACCGAAGGAAACAATGACGCTACGTTGACTGATACTAAAATTTCTCCATCTTCTAATTTACAATCTGTACTCCTTTGAATAAATTCTATTGAATTAGTAACTGATAGGCTTTCAAGTTTTTCGGTCAAATTTTGTATTCATTCACTAACCTCTTTGAAATTAAGTAAGTAGGGGAGTTGATCCCTTAGACTATTGGTCTCATTGAGTTGCCTGGTTTATATATTTTAGACAAACAGTATAGTTTCGGAATCAACGAATTACTTACACTTCATTTATAATTCTTGTTCGGGGTTATTAACTACACATTGTAGTTGCCTGTTTTTGTTCGTAGAACTTACCTTGAAATTGAAAACAGTTTCGGGACATGCAAAGGATTGTTAATAGCACATATACCTTTATTTTCTCTGGTTCGATTTTATTTTTGTGAAGAAATTCTTCTAAATATTTTAAAGTTTCTGGAACCGAAGGAAACAATGACGCTACGTCGAATAATACTAAAATTTCTCCATCTTCTAATTTACAATCTGTACTCCTTTGAATAAATTCTATTGAATTAGTAACTGATAGGCTTTCAAGTTTTTCGGTCAAAATTTGTATTCATTCACTAACCTCTTTGAAATTAAGTAAGTTGATCCCTTAGACTATTGGTCTCATCGAGTTGCCTGGTTTATGTATTTTAGGCAAACAGTATAGTCTAGGAATCAACGGATTACATACACTTAATCTATAATTATTGTTCGGGGTTATTGACTTTGGATAACGCATTTTTTGTGTCTCTAATCATTTTTAGTAATGGAGTTTTCGAATATTCAACATTTGGCCCTTCTAAAATCAAATTTCCCTCTTTGAAAATAATTGCTTTATATGCTTTTAAATAAAAGCAGTCTTTCGACTTAAGACCTTTAACTGAGTTTCATTCATAGTTAACTAACTTTGCGTTATTGTAAGTTCTGTTTAGTTCGAATCTTACAAGCCTCTCTAATGAAATTGTTTTTGAACTTGGTTCGAAATTCTTAATAGCCGTTTCAATGCTTGCTACCACCTCCTCAATAATGTAGTGTAAGAATTTATTGATTGGTGATATAAGCCAAAAGCCCAGTATCGTGAAAGAAATTCAGTCAATTTTGTTATTTCTTACTTAATTTCTTCTCTAAAATGAATTTACTATCACCTCCTATTTTTAAGATTTTAAATGTGATTACAGTACATATAATATACGCTCAATCAGATAATAGAAACACTCCAGACAGATTTTGATTAGGCACATAATTATTTCCGACCAAGACAAACAAATATATTCAAACAAAAACGATTTTCTCTTGTTCATTCCTTAAATTCATTATTTGGTGGTCTGCAGATATGTCACTATGGGAATTAACCTTGATATTATTGTTTTCTACTTTATTTCTCTCATATTTTTGTTACGAAATACTTTTATTATATCCAGACAGAGTAAATATGCTATCAAAATCAATCAATTTTTTATTGTTTATTTTGTTTTCGCGCGTATTTTAATGTCTGGCTTTGCGGAAATATGTAAATTTTATATTAGGATTTAATCGAGATATATATTTATGAGTGATATCTTCCCCCTATATAAGTCGTCTTTTTTTTTATTTCTCATAATTCATAGAAGCACGATGGCGAAAGTGGTAATCCTATGTTTGATAGTCCTGCAACTTGCAGCAACTTTGGGTAAGTTAAAATTTGCAATTTCTTTTTCGAAAACAACTATTTTGTATTTATAATAGAGATAAGCTTTTCTTTTTACCAAAAATGGGAGATTTTAGTGCAATTTACAAATATATTTGTGTATTTTTGAAAAGTTTTTACTTCAAACAATACCAAAAATAAACTTTCAAGTTGCCAATTTAATGACAAAATCGTTTGAAGTCAACTCGTACAGCCTTTATACAAAAGTTAATCGAACGTTTGATAGAAAATAAAGTGCAGATCGGATATAATTATTTAGTTCAATTTACCTCAATTAATATACTTAGTTTTCGTTTTGTATGATTGTCCACTTTTGTATAATTGTGAAGCAATCAATTGTACAAAACTGGGCAGTCTATCGTGTAATAATTTCGGATTTCCTCCATCCAAATCACCTTTTGGAATATTTCAAAACTAATTAAGAAAAATAAATGCAATAATTTAAGAGATTTTCTGAGTGAGCTACGGATTTGGGCAAAACAGTTTTTCCAGATTCCAATTTTAATTTTCTTTAATTGAATTTAAAGCATGTCAAAATTCAAATTCTTTATTATTTGAAATTATAGTTTTTCAGTAAACAATACGACGGAAATTTTTTACAATTTAAACGAATTTTATTTTCAAAAATCTAAATTTTTCGACAATTCTTGATAGCAAGAGCCCTTCATCAACTACACTTGGTTACTAACTTCGTAAACTTATACGTGGAAGCTATATATTAGAAGACGACCCAAAACCTAAATAGCATTACCATAGATAGCTATTTGTTGTTTAAAAATTATTTTCACAAAAAGTTTATTAAAGGAAATTGAAATGTCATCCATAGGAAATTTCAAGAAGAGTTGGACATTGTATCGTCTGCAATAGATACAATTTTTTCCAAATAACTTCGTGCAAAGAAGTGAGTTCCACGTCTATTATACAAAGAACAAGAACAAGCACTGGTAAACTGGTATTGCTTTACCTTAGAAATATTCTTTAGAGAGTCTTTCGAGATGGTATTTACAATCATTAAGGTGTTGAATCCTGGATATACAATTACGACCTCTAGATAAAACAACAACTAGTCATTAGAGTGTTTGAAAATGGAAAAAAGTGAACAAAAGTTGGCAGTACAAGCACAAACAACAAAATTTTCTTCAGATACAGTAGTCAAATTACAATAATTCCTTTTTAAATATACAATTGTGTTCCTCAAAGCTTTAAAAATTGTATAGTGATTTTTCAAGATCTAGTTTGTGGAATTTAGTTAACCCAAGACAATGAACCTCCTCATACAACCATTAAACAATAAATGTATACAGGTGTCTTCCTCAAAGCTTTAAAAATTGTATAGTGATTTTTCAATATCTAATTTGCGTGGAATTTAGTTAACCCAAGACAATGAAACTCTTCATACAACCATCAAACAATAAATGTATACAGGTGTCTTCCTCAAAGCTTTAGAAATTGTATAGTGATTTTTCAAGATCTAGTTTGTGGAATTTAGTTAACCCAAGACAATGAAACTCCTCATACAACCATCAAATAATAAATGTATACAGGTGTCTTCCTCAAAGCTTTAAAAATTGTATAGTGATTTTTCAATATCTAATTTGCGTGGAATTTAGTTAACCCAAGACAATGAAACTCCTTATACAACCATCAAACAATAAATGTATACAGCTCAAAGCTTTAAAAATTGTATAGTGATTTTTCAAGATATAATTTGTGTGGAATTTAGTTAACCCAAGACAATGAAACTCCTCATACAACCATCAAACAATAAATGTATACAGGTGTCTTCCTCAAAGCTTTAAAAATTGTATAGTGATTTTTCAATATCTAATTTGCGTGGAATTTAGTTAACCCAAAACAATGAAACTCCTCATACAACCATCAAACAATAAATTTTTTACATGAATCAAGCCCCAAACAATTTTAATATGTTACTGTTTGTCGTGAGTTAAGAAACTTCTTGGAACTAACACCTGAATTGCTGAACTTTAAGAACATTTCGGTGATTTACCAAAAGAAGTGAGTTTTTTTGTCTATTTCAGGCATCAATTCCAAAAAATGAACAAATACAACTGAACTAACCTAAAACGGTATAATCAAAGAACTAATTGAAAAAAACACTTGAATCTCGTTTATAAACACATACATATATTAACAAATGGTTTTATTAAAAGGAGCAAAAGCCTTGAAAGGTATGGTGTGAATATCAGTTGGTGTAAATTTGAACTGCGGATTTCAAACCGGCTTTAATATCATCTATAATCGTATTTTTAAATAATTTAAATATACATCAATTATGTTAATAAACCTTTGCTTTTAGGTAACTGGTAATTTTGATGGAGCCTGTGGTTGATTAACTTAATCATTTAAGGTTGATATGTAACCTCTTTCCGCATTATTTTTCGTATTATGTACACGTTTTCGATAACTAAATTGCCATCGTCAGCAGATAATTAAATAGTGTCGCACCTGGAAAACTACGGCACAAACTGTTTTAGCTTTTGACGGTACAGATCATGTATGGAATTTGTTTCGTGTGGGTTTTTGCCGTAGTTTTTCAGATGCGACACTGTTTAATTATCTGCTGACAATGGCAATTTAGTTATCGAATACGTGTACATAATACGAAAAATAATGCGGAAAGAGGTTATATATCAACCTTAAATGATTAAGTTAATCAACCACAGGCTCCATCAAAATTACCAGTTACCTGAAAGCAAAGGTTTATTAACATAATTGACGTATTTTTAAATTACTTGAAAATACGATTATAGATTAAATTAAAGCCTGTTTGAAATCCGCAGTTCAAATTTATATCAACTGATATTCACACCATGATGACAATTTAATTGTCGAAATACCTATACAGAATACGAAAATTAATGTGGAAAGGGGTTATATATCAACCGTAAGTGATCAGGTAACCCTGTTACGCAGTTAACAAAAAATTCGGTGTGTCTAGAAGCGCATTATCTTTCCCAAATATATATATAATATAATCAGCAAATTATTTTGTTATAAGGACATGTCCTTCAATATGAAGAAAATTCAGAACTAAACAATCGTATTGTTGGTGGTCAAGAAGCTGAAGAGGGCCAATTCCCTTATCAAGTGTCAATAAGGAGGTCATCAAACAATCGCCACAGTTGTGGAGGATCCATTCTAAATTCAAAATGGATTTTGACTGCTGCTCACTGTGTGTATCAGTAAGTATAAATACAAGTAATAGTTACTGTTTAATCATTTATTACTGGAATACAGAATGTTTAAAAATTAAAAGTTAAGGAATGAATACAGTTTCTCTTTAAGTAATCCTCATCCAAGCATAGAATGCCTCAAAATGACTTTATTTTATTATAGAGTATCACCATCTGAACGATATATCGTGGCAGGAAGTATTTTACTTAGTTCCGGTGGCGACAAATATAACTTATCCAGGATTATAGTTCATTCGAGTTACCTCCCTAATACCTACAAGTATGATGTGGCAGTTCTGGAAGTCGAAAATCAAATCCAGTGTTCACCTAATGTGAAACCTATCAAATTAAACCCACATGTAATCGACTGCGAGGTCGACTGCGTGATTACAGGATGGGGTCACCTGGTAGTAAATGGGACAAGCCCAGACAAATTACAATTCCTGTGGTCAAAAATCTTAACACATCAACAGTGTTTAAATTACTGGTCTTCCACATGGATTTACGACCTCCATATTTGTTCTTTTACGGAAGTTGGAGAGGGCGTATGCAATGGTGATTCCGGAGGTCCCATCGTAGCAAATGGTAAACAAATTGGTATTGTTTCTTGGGGCAGTCCGTGTGCTGTTGGATATCCAGACGTTCACTCCAGAATTTCTTATTATTATGATTGGATTAAGTCGGCGATACAAAGTTAATATTTCTATTTATTCAAATAATAAATTCACTTGTATATTTTAGAATAAGGTTGATTAATATTTGTTAATAATAATTACTAACTTGTTGCTACTCTGTATAAGAGATTAGTGAAAGGCCAACGTCGGGCGCAAACTTTAGTACATTAAGTATAGGGTTAGTAGTTTGTGTGTTTTAGAATAAAATTGTTTTGGTTCTGTTAATAAAGATTATTTAGCCAATGCAACTTTTTCTTAGATGCTAGTGTAAGCCTCATAATCAAGACAAGACTATTAATTATTTGAAGTTTTATTGTTGTTGTTTAATCTGAGGCAATCAGTACAATTTTATAATACGAGGATAGTTTGACAAGTAGTGAAAATGACACATATGTGGCGCTCTAATTGGTAAAACAAATGCACGTAATTTAGGTTGCCTATTTATATGTTTACATTCCGATATTTAGATAAATCGGTTGATTAGTTTATTTTTGACAGCTGATTGAAAAAGAAGCAACACGCCGTTTTGTTAAAATGGAAAAGGCAGAGTATCGTGCGGTGATTAAATACTTCGTAATTAAGAGTATGAAAGCTACCGAAATAAAAGACGAGTTACGGGAAGCATTAGATGAATCTGCTCCATCATCCGCCAAAATAAGTAGATGGGTAAATGAATTTAAATGTGGTAGAACAAGCTGTGTTGATGAAGCGCGCTCTGAAGCACCCAAAATCGTGACTTCTAAGTAAATGATTGTAAAAATCCATATTATTACGCAAAATCGACGACTCAAAGTGAGAGAGGTAGCAGACATGGTAAACATTTCAACAGAACGCGTGCACCACATTTTAACGAAAGAATTGGGCCTTTCCAAGCTTTCGGCAAGATGGATGCCGCGATTGCTTACGACTGATCAAAAGTTCACTCGTTTTAGGCATTTCCAATGAGTGTTTGAACCTTTATAAGTGGAATCCAGTTGATTTTTGTAGGCGATTTGTTACTTGCGATGAAACTTGGATACACTACAGTAAACCCGAAACTAAACAACAGTCGAAATAATGGTTAGAACGTGGTTCAGCACCTCCAAAGAAAGCGAAAACCACTTTATCGGCAAACATGGTAATGGCATTAATTTTTTGGGATTCAAAGGGTATTTTGCTCATTTATTGCCTTCAGAAAGGTCCCGCAATAAACGGACAATATTATGCAGAAGTTCTATAAAGATTAAATGTTGAGATTCGTGCTAAACGGCCACGAATGGCATAGAAAAGGATTCTGCTTCACCATGACAACGCTCCCTCGCATACCAGCACACTTGCGATGTCCAAAATCCACGAGTTGCATTTCCAATTAGTACCGTATGCGCCTTATTCGCCGGATCTACCCCCTTCCGACTTCCACCTTTTTCCAAAACTGAAAACGGCACTAGGTGGAAAGAAATTTTCCTCTAACGACGAGCTTATCATCTTCGTAAATGAGTATTTTGCAAGCCTTCCGGAATCGCATTTTAGAGATGGCATAAGGGCATTGGAGCACCGTTGGAATAAATGTATTGCTCTTTTAGTAGAATATATTGAAAAATAAAAATTATTTTATATTTAAAAAATTCGTTTTTCTTTTCCATTCTCACCATATGTCAAACTACCCTCGTATAGCCAAAGTCGCATGAAATTATACACATGTTTGAGCATTCCATTATTTACGATAAAGGAAGTTCAACGTAAGTATATTGTGTCATTAATTAAGATACTTGAAAGCCTAAACCTTGATTAGATATATAAATAATTTACAAATTCCTCACCTACTACTATACAAACATAAAGTTTTAAAATATCATCATGATTGCTTCAGTATTTCATTTTTACCAAATGTTAAGAATGCTATCTAATTTTGTGTAAATATATATTTCCTTTGTTCTTTCTCACATTAAAAAAGTCATTCTGTTAACCAACCATGATTTCAAAAATCTAAATGATAATATTCACTTCCTATATAAATAAGTATTTTATATTTTTCCTTCATCGAAGTACAAAATGGTTAAATTACAAATTTTGTTAATCACTTAAGATTGATATCCAAGGATAGTCGTTTATATTTCGGGAACTGGCAACTAGGTATTCGTTTCTCCAATAGCCGAGCCGACGCGCAGCGATCGATAGTTTGGACAATATAATACTTCGTAATACGTATATTCTTTTTGAAACACGCTGTATTTGAGTTATTAGGATCAGATGGGTTTTAAATATTATTTAATTAATAAATTTGTGTAAACTAGGTAAAATTTTTAACACTTTACACTCGCCACAAAGATGGGATTCAAGAATATCTAGTCTGTATTTTGAGTTGAGTTTTAAGTTGAGAACTATTACTTCACATACTAAAGGGGATATTTCAAAAACTTTATTATCGGGTTGAAGTACAATCAAAACATTTGTGAATGGAACACAATTTCGTTCATATGGCCACCGCGGGCACGTTTGCGGCGGTCGATTCGTTGGACCAAATTTTCGATGACTCGGCCACACAATTCGGCCGAAACGGCTGTTATTTCGCGTTCAATGTTGGCTCTGAGCTCTTC
Organism: Dermolepida albohirtum; assembly: GCA_031893035.1. Lineage (NCBI taxonomy): Eukaryota > Metazoa > Arthropoda > Insecta > Coleoptera > Scarabaeidae > Dermolepida > Dermolepida albohirtum. Next base: position 783,745 of record JAVIWB010005837.1, read on the forward strand.
CAACGTTGTCGGCTTGTTGGCATAGACCAATGACTTGACGTAACCCCAAAGAAAAAAGTCTAGAGGCGTTAAATCGCACGAACGAGGCGGCCAATCGACTGGTTCGTTTCTTGAGATAACGCGCTCATTAAACTTACTCTTCAATAAATCGATTGTAACGTGTGCTGTGTGGATTGTGGCACCGTCCTACTGAAACCACATGTTGTCCAAGTCCATATCTTCCAAATCGGGCCAAAAATAATAGGTAATGATGGCGCGATAACGATTACCATTCACAGTAACGTGACGATCATTATCGTCGACGAAAAAATATGGCCCTATGACCCCACCAGCATGCAAACCGCACCAGTTATTTTTTGTGGATGAAGTGGTGTTTAATAAAGCACATATGGATTTTCACCCGAACAACAACGCATATTTTGCTTATTGACGAACCCATTGAGCCAAAAATGAGCTTCGTCACTGAAAATGATTTTGCGATGAAATTAATCATCTTGGCGCATCTTTTCCAGAGCCCAATCGGAGAACGTACGTCGCTTCAAATGGTCCATCGGCTTCAATTCTTCAGTCAGCTTGATCTTGTATGGGTGTAAGCCAAGATCCTTACGCAAAATTCGCCATAAAGTGGTCTGGGCGATGCCCAACTCTTGAGAACGCCGTGGAATTCACTGATTTGGATCATTTGTTACGGACGTTTCAACGGCAGCGATATTTTCGACACTTCGACCAACCCGTTGTCTCATTGGCAGGGCAACATCACACAACGAATATGTAGACGCAAATTTTTGCACTAAACTTGTTACTGCCTGTCTACTATGGCGAGAATTACGACCCAAAATCGGAGTTAACGCTCTTAAAGTAGCGGTCACCGACTCCGAATTTCTGTAGTAAATTTTTATAATTTGCAGACGTTGTTCGTTCGTGTACTTTACCATGATGAAAATGTTAAGTTTACTGAATAAATTGACAGTGACAGTTCGATGATTAGTGAAAGGGTGCGTTCACAAATTGAATTAAAAGTTGTCAAGTCCCTATTGGAAAACCCTTTGCAAAAACTAAAATCAAACGTTTTATTTTGATGATAAACTCAATTTTATGTAAAAATTGCGATCTGAAAACTATGTTAGGTTATTGTTTGGCAATAAAAGCTCACGCACTAGCATTTTTGGAGGTGCCAAAAAAGATTTTGATATCAAAATACATTTATTTCTTTTAATTTAATTCTAAGAGAATGAAAAAGCTGAAAATCACTTCAAAATGTAGAATTTTGAAACTCCGACCGTTTCCTTTTGACGAAAAACTCTATTTTTTGCAAAATTTGAATTCTGAAAAATTCGTTCAGTTATTGGGTAGTAATAAATGCTCACGTACTGACATTTTCGAAGGTGACAAAAAAGATTTTGATGCCGAAATACATCTTTCCTCTAATTTCATTCTGAAAGAATGAAAACCCTGAAAAACCCCTTCAAATTGTCAATTTTTGAAAGTGTAAATGAATTAACTCTGAAGCTTAAATGATTGAAACTATCAAAAGTAGTGAGTATGTGCTTCTATTGAACTTTAGTACATGTTTCGAACTGTTTTGATTGACGTTTTCGCTAATACCAATAATGTTAGTAATTGGCAACTTTACATAATCATTTTTCCAATTTAATTAATTAAAATGGTTTATAAATACCTTAAACACTTTATTACTTTATTATTTAATTTACAAATCATTACAGAAATATGTAGGAAAATATTACATACCAATATGACAATCAAATTTCCTAATTTATATTATTTTCAATCCAACTAATAAACGCAGAGACTTTAGCATAAACATCAGGACTACCACTAGCACACGGAATACCTCCCCAAGCAACTACACCAATCTGTCTACCATTAGCAACCAATGGCCCTCCAGAATCTGCAGTGCACACACCCTCACCGATTTGTGCTCGGGTGCAAATTTCTAAGGCGGCGGTAAAAAACGAGCCCCAGAATGATTGACATTCTTGAGCTGTCTGTGTTGTCAAACCAAGGAATTGCATTATATCAGGGATTCCGTTGTCCGGACCAAGTAAGCCCCAACCAGAGACGACGCAATCAACTGCACCAACTTCTTCAGTTTCCAATGCTATGGGCTGTATACTATCGGAAAATTCAAGTTCTTCTTGTAATTCCACGACCGCTATATCGTTACTTATCGTGAAAAAGCCATAATCAGGATGGAGTATAATTTGAGAGATTTGTCGTGAAACACCGTTTCCGCTAAGGGAGACGTTACCAGCGAATATGAACCAGTCAGACGGAGAAGAACTACGAAAAAAAGAAAAGTAATTGATATGAGACGACAATGAAAAAACTACACTTCTATTGGAGAACAAAACTTAAAACTATTTAAGAAGAGAAAGTATGGTAAAATAGAGTTATATCCAGTCGACGAAGCGAGGCTACCTAATGAGCTTTGAGTGATCGAAACTCATAGTAGACACTGCCTTCTTAACTGTAATTTCTCATTAATACATACTCATGAGTTCGTTAAATATAAAGGCTGTTTCAAATGCCGCGGTTTTTTTAAGAATAAATGAAATATAGATGGCGCACTGAATTTGTCTGGGTATGTGGGCCTTTAAAAGGTGCGATGTATGACATTTATAAAAATGGCTTCGTACCCAGTACAAGAACGCGTTCAAATTGTTGAATTATTTTATGAAAATCAGCGTTCTGTGAAAAGAGTTTTCAGAAAACTACCTGAATTTTATGGTTTACATAATCGTCCATCTGAAAGCACTATTGATCCAATTATTAAAAAATTTCAAGAGACCGGTTTCGTGGAAGGTCGAAAAAGTGAAAAATACAGTCGTAGTGGTCGTTCACAAGAAAATATTGGTTTGGTTCGTGAAAGTGTTGCTGAAGATCCTGAAATGTCCAGACGACGTTCACAACAACTTGGACTTAGTGGATCAACAACATGGCGTATTTTACACAAGGATTTAGCTCTGAGGGCATATAAAGTTCAAAAAACACAGGAACAGAAGCTATTAGTTCATTTAAAACGTCGTTCATTTGTCAATTTCATCAATGAACAACCAGCTGATTTTCTCAAAAAATAACGATTTCCGATGAGGTACATTTTGAACTTGGTGGCTATGTTAATAAACAAAATTGCCGTATCTAGGGTGATAAAAATCCACGAATTATTCATGAGAAACCTATGCGTCCTAAACGAGTTACTGTTTGGTATGCATTATGTTCAGGTGGTGTAATTGGACCTTACTTCTTTGAAAATGCTGCTGGTGAAGCTGTAACTGTCAATGGTGATCGATATCGTCGGATAATGAATATTGATCTAGAGGATATGTGGTTTCAACACGATGGCGCTACACCTCAGTTTGCACACGAATCAATAGATTTATTGAGAGAAAACTTTCCTGGACGTGTAATTTGAAGAAACGGTGATGTTAATTGGCCACCAAGATCATGTGATTTGACATCGTTAGACTATTTTCTTTGGGGTTGTGTGAAAAGTCAGGTCTATAAAAATAATTCACAATCAATTTCTGCTTTGAAAGATGAAATTATTCATGCCTTTGGTGAGACAGAGCGTCAATTATGTTGAAATGTCATTGAAAATTTTAACAAAAGAATGGACGTTTGTGGAGCTGCAAGAGGAGGCCATTTGGCAGATATTATTTTTCGCATATAAATGTCATAACTGATACTTCAATTACCAATAAAATGTTTTTGAAAGTGATTGCAAATTATGTGTTTTATTTATTCTTTAAGAAAAACGCGAAACCTTTATGATGCAGATTTAGAAAAAATTTCCTGCTTTCCGATGGTACTCGAACTCACGATGTAATGTTTACCTCACATGTATTTTAACCAACGACTGCAGAGAACGGTGAGCAGGAGATTGTTTCAAAAATTCCTCCATTATATATATACGATGTAAAAAACCAGAAGATATTAGAATTTTTCAATCTCACATCATAAAAGTGCGTAATTATATGCAGTGAAAGGAAAATTACTGAAATGAAAGAAGGATATATCGGAGCAATGAAGTTGAAAAAATGCATCTTATAAAAACCAATTAGAAAACATATGAACTTTTTTGTGAGAGAAGAATAACTACACGAGTTGTTAGAAGAAGGCTGTACTCAGTGGAACACTAGGTGACAAATGAAATAACTGGCGTAGAAGGAGTCAGAGGTAAAAACGATGATGGGGACGAAAGCAGGCTATTATACATAGATGATTTAGAAAAAAAGTAAAGCTACGGATAAGAACTACGAAATGGTATTTCGAAATTGTAATACAATTAAATATCTTCGTCCTGGTATTAACTGTAATTTTCTAAAAGAAATTGACTCTGTTTACCATAAAGTACACCACTTTAAATCCTCACTGTTCATTATTTAAAATGGACTTCATTAAACCTAATTCTAAACAAAATAGAATCTGCATTACATACATAAACTTACCCTATTAGGCAGTGGGCAGCTGTTAGAATCCACTTAGAATTTATTATGGAACCGCCGCAGTTATGATCTCCATTGGAAGTTCTTCTTATAGAAACCTGATATGGGAATTGACCTTCTGCAGCATCGTTACCACCTCCTATACGATTATCTGCACTCCATTCGAACTTAAGGACGGAGCCTAAATGCAAAAAATCATTGAAAAACATTTCTTTAACGTTCCAAAAAATTAAATTACTACTTACCAGAACTTATCGATATCAGAGCTGCAATTGCGAAAATCGTTAATTTAACCATATTGAATACTATGATGTTAATCGCCCTCTGCCTTTGGTTTTTATGAATGTAATCATTCTAATACCCTATATATACTTCTATCTCATTATTTGCCAATGTTTAAACTATCATTTCGATTAGGTTTTTTTCTCGATGTCAGAGATAGTGTACAGATAGTGTACAGTGCAATTTTTTACTAAACTAATGACAAAAAAGTCCCCATTTATTTCAAGTACTAATCAATTTAAAGAATTGACAGAATTAAAACTATAAATTATGGTATTTAAATGAATCGACACAATATGTTTTCATATAACGGGTGTTACAAATTTCGCGGTTTTCTTAAAGAATAAATAAAACACATAATTTGCATTCACTTTCAAAAACTTTTTATTGACAATTGAAGTATCAGTTATAACATTTATATGCGAATAATAATATCTGCCAAATGGCCTCCTTTTGCAGTTCCACAGACGTCCACACTTTTGTTCAAATTTTCAATGATATTTTGACATAATTGAGGCTCTATCTCACCAATGACACGAATAATTTCATCTTTCAAAGCAGGAATTGATTGTGGATTGTTTTTATAAATCTGACTTTTCACATAAGCCCAAAGAAAATAGTCTAACGGTGTCAAATCACATGATATTGGTGGCAAATTAATATCACCGTTTCATGAGATTACACGTGCAGGAAATTTTTCTCTCAATAAATCAATTGATTCGTGTGCAAAGTGAGGTGTAGCGCCATCCTGTTGAAACCACATATCCCCTAGATTAACATTCATTAATTCAGACCACAAAAATTCGGTTATCATCCGACGATATCGATCACCATTGACAGTTACAGCTTCACCAGCAGCATTTTCAAAGAAGCAAGAGAAATATAAAACGGAATCAACAAAGGAAGCCTTAACAGAAACCTTAACGAAACTAAGCAAAAAATACATCTGAAATGGTTAAGACTAGAATCCATCAACTGATTTATGAGAAGAAAGATTATTTGAAGGAAAAGTGATTGTCTTCTTAATAATGGTGTAAAGAACCACAGTTTGGACATTTAGCGGAAATGCATGACGACGTAACGAGTAAAATACCACTAGATGAAACTGAAGGTGTAAGACGAAGAGAATGATAAGAAAAAGCGATCGAAGAACGACCTGGGGGAGGTTGTGTTTGAAAATGGAAATTGGAGCACTATAATGGACCAAACTAATAATTCAGGTGTCATGAAAATGGTCACTTGGTGCAGTTAGCTGCTTTGGATTGCTAAAAATTTTATGGTAAAATTAAAAAACTTATATTTTAGCTTATTAGGATTTATTCGCAAACAGATTAGTTTATAAATCTAAAGAATTATTAATATAAACTTCTCATTGACTAAGGTTGAAAATAGACTATTTATAAAAGCTTATTATACACCTACTGACTGCCTACTAAGTAGATCGAATTTACATAAATAAAATGCAAATAAAAATTTAAAGATAAATATGTGAAATCCCCTTTTTCTTATCTAATAATTGTCCATGATTAGAAACGGGAATTTACTTTAAAAAGATTTCTCAATTAACTGTAATGTTGTGGATTCATGATTACATTTTTTTTAAATTAAGAAGTTTCAAAATAGTTATTGAATGAAATGAAGAAACTTTCATTTAATCCTTTTCAAAGTGTATGGCCATTATAAAAAAAATAGATTGTCTAATCATTTTCAATTTTTATAACTACTAGAACAATAAAAACATATACGAGGTATGGCAATTAAATAATGAGATTGGTGTGAGAAATGTTTTTATTTATTGTAAATAAACTTTTATCCCCTTTAACGTACTCTCATCGCCTATGTATACACCGCTGTATACGTGTCTTCCATTGTTCAAAACAATACTGTAGTTCATCAGTTGTGAACCTCTGCAACAACTTTGCAGTTTGTGCTTCTACATGTTCAACAGACTGAAAATGTATTCCCTTTAATGCACTTTTCACTTTTGGGAACAGATAGAAGTCACATGGTGCGAGATCTGGCGAATACGGGGGACGATCAAGCACAGTAATGCGTTTGTCCGCTAAAAACTGCTTCACAGATAGGGCATTGTGAGCTGGGGCGTTGTGCTAGTGCAGAATCCACGAGTCGTTCTTCCACAAAATCCGGTCTTTTCTTCCTTGCTCAATTTGATCAGGACTTATTTGTAGTATTACTGATTAACGGTTTGACCCTCAGGCACCCAGTCAGTCATGATAACACCTTTGATATCGAAAAAACGATCAACAGTACCTTCAATTTCGACTTAGTCATTCATGTTTTTTCTATATTGGTGATCCGGCGGCCTTCGAGTGCATCGACTGACGCTTTGTTTCCCAATCATACTGGAAAATCCAAGTTTCATCACTTGTGATGATTTTTGTATGCAAGTCTGGGTCTTCTGTGAGTCGTTCCATGATATCACGGCAAATGTTCATCCATAGGTACTACAGGAAGAGTAAGTATCTTGACTCAGTATAAATTGTATCTGACTTATGAATACATCGCAAGAGGAATTAATTATATAAACAATTCCCTTTTAAATTTCTGTTAATCTGCGAACTTTGGTGTTACCTTCAACAATTGAATCTCAAGATGACAAACATTATTGATGTGTAATCATCCTTGTATTAGTATACTGTATTATATCCAGGCCTATACAATCACTAGCAAGCATAACCCCTGCCAGAGACAACAGAATCAACCACATTGACTTCTTCAGTCTGTAATTTTATGGACTAGACATCAAGAACATCTATCTTGGTCCAATACAAATTCGATCTGACTTATGAATACATTATAAGAGGAATTAATTCCATAAACAATTCCTTGTCCAATTCCCTTTTCAATTTCTGTTAATTTGCAAACTTTGATATTATTTTGGTATATTGTTGATATGTAATCGTTCTAGAATTATTGTACTGCATTATATCCGAACTTATACAGCCACTAGCAAGCAAACCTCAATTCGTAAAAAAAACTACGATAATATGAGACAAATATTTTATTATTCAAACATATTTGCAAAAAATAAGATAAAGAAAGAACACTAAGAACAAACATGTTAGTTGATATTTTCTTCGATCCAATCAATATACGCAGAAACCTTGGTGTAAATATCTGGGTATCCAATGGCGCAAGGAGCTGACACCAAAGCAGTTATACCGATTTGTCTATTATCCGCTACCAACGGTCCTCCAGAATCTCCAATACAAATTCCCTCTCCCACTTCTGTTAATGCACAAACTTTGGTGTCACCTTCAACAATTGAACCCCAAACTGACAAACATTGTTGATGCGTAATCGTTCTTGAATTAATGTACTGCATTATATCCGGACTTATACTGTCACTAGCAAGCAAACCCCAACCAGAGGCAACACAATCAACCACATCGACTTCTTCAGTTTCTAGTTGTATCGGCTGGATATCGGTGGAAAATTCAAGTTCATTTTCTAATTCCAAAAGTGCAATATCATTCACCAATCCCCATATAGCGTAATTTGGATACATTATAATTCGAGATATTTGTCGTGTAACGCCATTTCCACTGAGAGATACGTTGCCAGCAAAGACAAACAAATCGGATATCGAATAGCTGTGAAAAATTGATCCTTTCAACTTTATATGCATAAAAAATTTAATTAAAAATTGAAAACATGGATATTTAGTGTTAGAAAGTGGAAACTAAAAATTAAAACGCTTAGCATTATTTACACGTACCACATAATAATTCAGGAAGTAGAAGAATTCATGCAATACATCAGAGCGAAGTTGATAAACTTGTTTTTCAATGTATTATGGGAAACAAAAGAGGAAATTACTTAGGGGACTACATACAATAGAAGATAGTAAGTAGTCCCTGTCATACTACATAAACTAAATATATGTCTCGCATAATACATTGCATATCTAACATTGTCTCACTCTGATACATTACATAAATTCCTACACTTTCTGAATTATTTTCCAGTGGGGTATATTTCCCTATATAATTCTGTGCCTTTGTGGTATCATTTGAAATACTAAAAGTAAAGTAAGTAAATTCACTTTTATGTCTTCCTGATAATATCCCAAGACCTAACGCTGTGGTACAGCGATAACGAGTTAAACAAGGAAGTGTCTGTAGGGTACCTTAAAGACTTCAATAGAAAATTTACGAAACGTCACTATATTTTTTAATCCTTTCAACTATGACATACCTAAATGTTATTCATTCATTTAAGGACTTATCATAGAGAATTTACAATTTACTGAAAACAACGTTGCAGAAGACCAGACGATGAAATGTTGCACGAAACTGTAGGGCAAAAAAATTTTAGTAAAACCTACTCGTATACACAGTGAGCTGCAGTTAGGATCCATTTAGGATTTATTATCGATCCTCCACAGTCGTGTTGCCCATTTTCAGAAATCCTTAGAGAAACCTGATAAGGGAATTGACCCGGTGAGGCATCCATACCCCCAACGACACGTGCATTGGCAGTCGAATCTACTTTAGGATTAAGGATAAAACCTACAATAAAAAAATCACACTTTGATATTTTACATTATATATATATATATATATATTATATATATATATATATATATATATATGTATATATACATTCTTACCTAAAACTGACGATACCAGGACTGTAATTATCAAAAGCGTAAATTTGATCATTTTGTGTTTTAGTGTTGTTTGTTCATACATATCATACGCGAACGCTTTATATACACCTCTTCAGTTATCTATATCATTAAAATATTTGATCCGATTAGCTATTTTTTGATACGAAAGATAATCCATTCTTAAAGTGCGATTTCATGCTTTTATTTCAAATAGCCGATGCATAATAAACGAATAATAAAAAATGTGCTGAAATATTACTGTTATACTTTTAGGACAAAACTACGTTCGTGGTCATTACTGCAGCAGCAATTAATTTATATATATACGCTACGTACTACTGCTGCCTAACACAAACATTTGGATATGTTTAACAGGTTGCCATTATCGTGGACTGAAAAACCCATTTTGAAATTCAGAAATGACATAAAAACATTTCTTTTACAAAACGGATTCTACACAGTAACGGAGTTCCAAGAGAAGATTAAGTTAATCAAATATCAAACTGTATGTTCTGCTATGTGCACACATATGTTTACACCACGCTTACACACAGTACATATACATGTACATACACACACAGACGAAATCATAGGCAATGACGTTACCTCCTTATTTGTATTATAATTGATTGTAAAATAAAGCTTATTAATATTATTATACATATATATATATATATATATATATATATATATATATATATATATATACGTGGGCAAGATGAACAGTTCTCGGCCTGACACAGCCTGCAATTAACAGAAATTTATGTTTCCTGCGTGGCCGCATGTGTCTTTAGTTCATATGAAAACTTTCAACTTGTTCTCTCAAGTTGTTTGTTTGCAAGAGTTTTTGTAGTAGACGTCGTGCGTGTTATTTTTTTAAATGGATAAACTTGAATATAGTGCTGTTATAAAATGCATTGTTTTGGATGGTTTAACTCCTATGGAAATTCATACGAAGTTGACAAAAGTATACGGGGATTCTGCTCCTTCGATGTCAACCGTTAAAAAGTGGGCAGCTGAATTTAAACATGATCGTACGTCCCTCGACGATGACCCACGTGAAGGACGGCCAAAAACCGCAACCACACCAGAAATCCTTGTAAAAAGTACATGATATTGTGTTGGACAATAGGCGAGTGAAATTGAGTGAGATAGCTGAGGCTGTGGGGATATCGCAAGAAATGGTGCGAAATATTTTGCACAAAGAATTAGAGATGAGAAATCTCTGCGCAAGATGGGTGCCGCATTTGCTGAATGTCGATCAAAAGCAAATGCGCAAATGATTTTCAGAGCATTCTTTGGACCGATTTAACAAGAATCCGACCGATTTTGTGCGGCGATTTATCACCATGGATGAGACATGGGTCCACCACTACACGCCAGAACGACGCAAAGCATCTGCCGGAAAAGTCCTAGCCAGCGTGTTTTAGGATGCAAAAGGAATGTTATTAATTGATTATCTTGAAAAAGGCGGAACAATTACGGGCGCATATTACTTTAACCTTTTTGGCTGGTCAAGTTTTGAGGATACCAAAATTCGCAAGAAGAGGCCTAATTTAAAGAAGAAAAAAATCATTTTTCATCAGGACAACGCACCCGCACTCAAGGGTGCATTGGCGATGGGAAAATTGCGGGATTTGGGGTACGATTTGCTCGGCCATCCTCCCTATTCTCCTGATTTGGCACCCTCAGACTTCCATCTGTTCCCAAATTTTAAAAAATTTGTTTCTGGAAAGCGATTCACATACAATGAAAAAGTTGAAAGGACCTTAGAAGAATATTTTGACAGCCTCCCAGACTCTCACTTCCGGGAAGGAATCTTGATGTTAGAAAAACGCTGGACCAAGTGTGTTGAACTCAAAGGAGATTATGTAGAAAAATAAAATCATTTTTTAAATTTAAATCGCAGTCTTTCATTGGCAGGCCGAGAACTTTTCACCTTGCCCACGTACATATATATTATACACATTGTAACGATTTATTGTTTTCACTTTTCTTTACAAAACTTCTGCCAGCTATTGGTTCATTTTCGCCGGAGAAATATTCCTTCGTGGAAATGGTGTTTCATGACAACTATCATGAATTATTCTCCATCAAGATTATGCAACCGCAACATTTAATAATGATATAGCAGTTTTGAAATTAGAAAGTGAGCTTCAATTTTGCTCGAATATCCAACCAATACCACTAGAACCTGAAGATGTGTAACTCCTGATATATATATGTTCATGTCAGAACTCACACTGCATAACATTGTTTGGGATTTTGTTTCTCAATCTTTGCCGTTGACAGAGAAATTTACACATCATTGACACTAGTTAGACAGGGCATATGCATTGAAGGTTCTGGAGGAGCACTAGTTACCGATGTCTCTGTACGGTATTTTCAATTACACATTCGGTCAATTGTTTCACACAAAAGTTAATGTTATTGATCTAGGTTGTACCGGATTTATGTCATTTAGCAAGACAAAACTGATCCCAGGCGATATAATAGAATATTATTTATGAAATAATCATTTAGAATATATAAATCAATGCGTGCATTTGTACCTATATTTTTGGAACATTTGGGAACATTTTGGAACATTGTCATCAACTGGAACATCATGAACGTTGATAATATACAATAGAGGACCTAATACAGTGTTCTGAGGGACTCCACTTTTTAAAGTATATTTACTTGACGCAATATAATGAATTAGTACATATTGACTGCGAGTGTCCAAATGGCTTCAAAGCCATTCCAACGGCTTACTTCTAATTCCATAACACGTTTATTTTTTAATTAATTATTTATGATTTACCATGACAAAAGCCTTGCTCGGATCGACAAAACTTCTAATAGAACTGGTTCAATAAATCACACTCATAATAAAATTGTTTTAGGGAAGCAAGTATCAATAGAATTTAAAGTTAAAACGGGTCAAGCTCAGATGATTGTCATAACACTATTTAAACTAGTACAAATACTAGAAATAATATAGAGGAAAAGCAAAATTAAAAAAAAGAATTGATAAGAATACTTAAGAATACTTAAGAAATGAAAAATAAAAATCAATGCAAGCTGGTTTATCAATAAGTGGTAATTCTGTTCAAAGTACTATAACCAGTGGAAGGGTTTAACATGAACGCAATTCCTCCATATCACAAATAAATATTCTGCAATGGAACTGACGTAGAAAAACTTTTCTCGAAGCAATTGAATCTCAAAGAATAAAGTTAGAGAACATGCTTTAATAATATATCAAGGTAACAATAAATCTGGAGAAATCGCAGTAGAATAGGTTCTATAATCACCTCAAGTAATCTATCGTTTAATAATTAATAAAAAGATAAAATATATAATCACGAAGGAAAGAGAATTTTGGCAATGGAATATTTTGAAAATAAGGCCAAGCTAAAAGAAAACATATCCAATAGGAAAAGTTGAACAAATAAAATACTTACACATGCTCAAAAATGAAGCCGATAAGGCAAGAGAAATATAAAACGAAATCAACAAAGGAAGCCTTAACAGGAACCTTAACGAAACTAAGCAAAAAATACATCTGGAATGGTTAAGATTAGAATCCATCAACTGATTGATGAGAAGAAAGATTATTTAAAAGGAAAGTGATTGTCTTCTTAGTAATGACGCAACGAACCACAGTTTGGACATTTAACTGAAATGCATGACGACGTAACGAATAAAATACCACTGGATGAAAGCGAAGGTGTAAGACAAAGAGGATGACAAGAAAAAGCGATCGAAGAACGACCTGGGTAGGTTGTGTATGAAAATGGAAATTGAAGCACTAAAATGGACCAAACTAATAATTCAGGAGTCATGAAAATTGTCACTTGGTGCAGTCAGCTGCTTTGGATTGCTAAAAATTTTATGGTAAAATTAAAAGACTTATATTTTAGCTTATTACTATTTATTTGCAAACAGATTAGTTTACAAATCTAAAGAATTATTAATATAAACTTCTCATTGATTGAGATTGAAAATAGACCATTTATATAAGCTTATTATACACCTACTGACTGCCTACTAAGTAGATCGAATTTACATAAGTAAAATTCAAATGAAAATTTAAAGATAAATATGTGAAATCCCCTTTTTCTTATCTAATAATTGTCCATGATTAGAAACGGGAATTTACTTAAAAAAGATTTCTCAATTAACTGTAATGTTGTGGATTCATGATTACATTTTTTTTAAATTAAGAAGTTTCAAAATAGTTATTGAATGAAATGAAGAAACTTTCCTTTAATACTTTTCAAAGTGTATTGCTATTATAAAAAAATAGTTTATCTATCATTTTCAATTTTTCTAACTACTAGAACAATAAGAAGCATATACGAGGTAAGACAATTAGATAATGATACTGGTGTGAGAAATGTTATTTATTGTAAATAAACTTGTATTATATCAATATTAACTGCTGAAGCAATTAATATTGATCGCTATCGATAGCAAATTATCAATTCGAAGCATGCATTGATAGAAAAACGTCCATAATGGACCCGAAGTCATGGTAAAGTAATTTTACAGCGCGATAACGCGCCGTCTCATACAGCAAAACCGGTCAAGGAAGCGTTGAAAGCACTTGAATGGGATACTTGCACACCGCTGTCCTCTCCACACTTTATCCCGGCCGACTATCACCTTTTCGCATCAATGGGAGACGCGCTTGCAGAGCAGCACTTTCGAAGAAGTTGGAAAATGGATCGATGAATGGCTGTTGCTCAAAGGACAAACAGTTTTTTTGGGATGGCATCCGTAAATTGCCTGAAAGATGGGCAAGATGTGTAGAATCAAATGGCCAATACTTTGAATAATTAAATTTTTCCATTTTCTTGAAAATTATACAGTTTTTTTACGAAAAAACCGGTAATAACTTTCCAGTACACCTGATATATGTATAACCGCAGCGTTACATTAATTAAATCCCAGTGATGCAAAACTTAATGTGTAATGTAAAAATATCACACTATAGCCTTTAACGGTTGTAATAGTAGTTCTAAAAACCTACATTTCTACGCAATGAGCTGCAGTTAATATCCATCTTGAATTTATAATGGAGCCTCCACAAATATGACGTTTACTCCAAGCGGTTTTCAGAGAAACTTGATAAGGAAATTGACCAGATAAAGCATCTCGACTACCAACTATTCGAGAATTGGTCGTTGAATCTATTTTTGGATCAAGAACAAAACCTGCGCCCAAAAAAAAACATCTTCGAAGCTCTTTCGAATTTGTATATTATTCGTATTATAATTACAATCTTACCAGAAGTTGTTGATAGCAGAAAACCATTAAAATCGTAAAAGCAATCATTTTGGAAAACTAGTACTATCAATTTACTGTTTTGAAGTGATTTATTTATACACATATGCTATATATACATAGATAGATAGATAGATAGATAGATAGATAGATAGATAGATAGATAGATAGATAGATAGATGCGTATGTATATCTTCATTCATTATGCGTTGCATCAAAAAAGTTTTTTTATTTCCGTTTCGATAAGGAAGATAACATACGTTTCAAATACGATCCTTTGGAGATAGGAAAAAATCCCCATTATGAGAACTAAACATAATTTTACAAAATATATATTTCGTCGTATCTTCTCGCAACCGTATGAAGAGTAGTCATCGTTCCGGTTTATTTCGTCGCGTAAATTAAAGAAAGGCCTTATTTTTGACATTTCTTTGACATCGCGCACTTTCTTCATGAGGTCCTGCTTACCGTAACAGTTATAAGACTCCAACGGACAGAGGTGAATTTGGAAGAAATTAAGGCTAAGAATCCGATGGGTAAATTGGAACCAGAGAATGTTGCGTCGTCTTAATTCTACAGATATTTTGGGGCGCTAATAGAAAATATTTCTAAAAACTAAACAATTACTTTGCCTACGTAACCATACTTCGCTTGTTTTTTACACGAGAAAAATCAACTTTCCTTCACACTTTCCAGGCTTAGGTTGTAATATTGATGTGTTATGTTCATCGTCATTCTTTTAAAGTAATAGTAAGTTTGTTTCATCGTATTTTTTTATACAATCAAAACATACTTTTTCCTTAATGGATTGTATTATTTCTGAGTCAAAAGTCAAACATACACTGTACGAGTTTTACCGCGGAACCACGTGCGACACTATGATTAATTATCTATTTATGATGACAACTTAGTTGTATAAATGCGAATACAGAATACGAACGTTATTGTGAAAAAGGGTTTTATTTATCTTTTCCGATTATATACAAATTATTTGAAATATGAAAAATGCTGAAAGAAAATAACAGAAAAAAATAGGTCGTCCTGAGAATTCAAGGTCATATAAAAAATAGTTAAAAAAGGCAATTATAGAACTTAAACATATATGTGTGCACTTCCCCTATCTGTTAAGTGTACACACCCCTAGATAGGGCCTGTTGTATACCGCGGACACAATACTGAACAACGTGAAAGCATCGCCAATGCGAAAGACTTTTAAGCATAACAATTATCACGCTTCATATATATTATTATTTATAATAATTTATTAGTATTTAAATGTAAACAAAGTTTTGTTGATAATGTTTGTTATGGCCTCCACAACAGAAACATTTTCTGATATTAAACTATTGATAACCAACATTTAAATATTCTACTGATGCAAATAGTTCACTGAAAATTCCTGCTTCAGCGGTTATTCTAACTGCGCTAGGCGTCTTATTATTTGATCGGTTTTAAGTAGAGATAAATTCCATAGAACCCATTCTCTAATCAATAATTTTTAATGCAAAATTAAATAAATATGAATGAATGTTTTAATTGCAGTCATTGTCTAAAATGTAATCTGTTGCCTGTTACTTTATTCAGTATTAAAATTAAAACTTGTATATGTTAAAAACTACCTAATGTAAGCAGTTAACAAAGGGGACTGCCAATAATTCAGATATAGTTTTGTAAACAACCTGAACATCTACTATATAAAGGGTTTTCCAATAGGGACTTGACAACTTTTAATTCAATTTGTGAACGCACCCTTTCACTAATCATCGAACTGTCACCGTCAATTTATTCAATAAACTTAACATTTTCATCATGGTAAAATACACGAACGAACAACCTCTGAAAATTATTAAAATTTACTACAGAAATTCGGAGTCGGTGATCGCTACTTTAAGAGCGTTAACTCCGATTTTCGGTCGTAATTCTCGCTCTAGTAGACAGGCATTAAGAAGTTTAGTGCAAAAATTTGAGTCTACATATTCGTTGTGTGATGTTGCCGTGCCAGTGAGACAACGGGTTGGTCGAAGTGTCGAAAATATCGCTGCCGTTGAAACGTCCGCAGCAAATGATCCAAATCAGTCAATTCCACGGCGTTCTCAAGAGTTGGGCATCGCCCAGACCACTTTATGGCGAATTTTACGTAAGGATCTTGGTTTACACCCATACACGATGAGGCCGACTCAAGAATTGAAGCCGATGGACCATTTGAAGCGACGTACGTTCTCCGATTGGGCTCTGGAAAAGATACGCCAAGATGATCAATTTCATCGCCAAATCATTTTCAGTGACGAAGCTCATTTTTGGCTTAATGGGTTCGTCAATAAGCAAAATATGCGTTGTTGGTCGGGTGAAAATCCACATATGCTTCAGGAAACACCACTTCATCCACAAAAAATAACTGTTTGGTGCGATTTGCATGCCGGCGGTGTCATAGGGCCATATTTTTTCGTCGACGATAATGATCGTTACGTTACTGTGAATGGTAATCGTTATCGCGCCATGATTACCGAATATTTTTGGCTCGAATTGGAAGATATGGACTTGGACAACATGTGGTTTCAGCAGGACGGTCCCGCAAGCCACACAGCACACGTTACAATCAATTTATTGAAGAGTAAGTTTGATGAGCGTGTTATCTCAAGAAATGAACCAGTCGATTGGTCGCCTCGCCTTTAAGGCGATTTAACGCCTCTAGACTTTTTTCTTTGGGGCTACGTCAAGTCATTGGTCTATGCCAACAAGCCGACAACGTTGGAAGAGCTCAGAGCCAACATTGAACGCGAAATAGCAGCCGTTTCGGCCGAATTGTGTAGCCGAGTCATCGAAAATTGGGTCCAACGAATCAACCGCTGCAAACGTGCCTGCGGTGGCCATATGAACGAAGTCGAGTTCCATTCATAAATGTTTTGATTGTACTTCAACCCGATAATAAAGTTTTTGAAATATCTCAAATGGTCTGCATTTTATTTTGAAAAAAAGTTGTCAAGTCCTTATTGGAAAACCCTTTATATCGTATTTTTGTTATATTTACCTATTAGCACATGTCAAAGTTTAATATCATGCGAATGTAGGATGTAATAATAGAGTTTCAAATCTTACCTTCCTCTAAATTATTCTCATAGTGACACCGATCGCAAGGTCTACGACACAATGTTTTCTTTGAATCATTGTAGTGACTTTTGAGTGAATTAAATAAAGCATAGGAACTAAATTATTGTTCGCATTCCAACTCCATTAATTTATACAAATGTTACCAAAAAGCAAGTTTAATCATGTTTAAATTATCCAAAAAAAATGCTTTTCTTCAAAATGTATTATGAAAAATAGAATTCATTATGCATTCGCGTCAGAAAGTTTGTTAAAAATTAAATATTGACAATACTGGATTTTAAGGTAATATAGGAACCCTTTCAATTCGTAAAAAAACTCCTATAATATGAAGTAAATATTTTATTATTTAAACACATTTGCAAAAAAGGAGGTAACATTAATAACAAACATGTCAGTTGATATTTTCTTCGATCCAGTCAATAAAAGCAGAAACTTTTGTGTAAATATCCGGGTATCCAATGGCGCAAGGAGCTGATACCAAAGCAGTTATACCGATTTGTCTATTATCAGCTACCAATGGTCCTCCAGAATCTCCAATACAAATTCCCTCTCCCACTTCTGTTAATGCACAAACTTTGGTGTCACCTTCAACAATTGAACCCCAAACTGACAAACATTGTTGATGCGTAATCGTTCTTGAATTAATGTACTGCATTATATCCGGACTTATACTGTCACTAGCAAGCAAACCCCAACCAGAGGCAACACAATCAACCACATCGACTTCTTCAGTTTCTAGTTGTATCGGCTGGATATCGGTGGAAAATTCAAGTTTATTTTCTAATTCCAAAAGTGCAATATCATTCACCAATCCCCATATAGTGTAATTTGGATACATTATAATTCGAGATATTTGTCGTGTAACGCCATTTCCACTGAGAGATACGTTGCCAGCAAAGACAAACAAATCGGATATGGAAAAGCTGTGAAAAATAAATCCTTTTAACTTTATAGGTATAAAGAATTAAATTTAAAATGAAAAGCATGGATATCTAGTGTCAGAAAGTGGAAACTAAAAATTAAAACGCATAATATTATTTACACGTACCACATAATAATTCAGGAAGTAGATGGATTCATGCAATACATCAGAGCGAAGTTGATAAAGTTATTTTTCAATATATTATGGAAAATAGATGATGAAATTACTTGGGAGACTAGATATAATAGAAGATAGTAAGTAGTCCCTATCATACTACATAAACTAAATATATGTATGTCTCGCATAATACATTGCATATCTAATATTGTCTCACTCTCATATATTACATAAATTTCTATACTTTCTAAATTATTTTCCAGTAGGGTTTATTTTCCTATATAGTCCTATGCCTTTGTGGTATCATTGGGAATAATAAAAGCAAAGAAAATTCACTTTTATATCTTCCTGATAATACCCCAAGACCTAACGCTGTGGTACAGCAATAACGAGCTAAACAAGGAAGTGTCTATAGGGTACCTTGAAGACTTCAATAGATAATTTACGCAACGTCACTATATTTAAATCTTTTCAACTATGACCTCCCTAAATATTATTCGCTCATTTTATGACGCGTCATAGAGAATTTACAATTTACTGAAAACAATGTTGCAGAAAAAGAGACGATGAAATGTTCCTCGAAACTGTAGGGCAAAAAAATATTGGTAAAACCTACTCGTATACACAGTGAGCTGCAGTTAGGATCCATTTAGGATTTATTATCGACCCCCCACAGCTGTGTTGTCCATTTTCAGAAATCCTTAGAGAAACCTGATAAGGGAATTGACCCGGTGAGGCATCCATACCCCCGACGACACGTACATTGGCAGTCGAATCTACTTTCGGATTAAAAATAAAACCTACAAAACAACGAAAATAATCGCACTTTGATATTTTACATTATTCATATTATATATACATTCTTACCAAAAACTGTCGATATCAGAACTGTAAATATTAAAATCGTAAATTTGACCATTTTTTAGGATTAATAATTTCGTGTTTTAGTGTAATTTATTTGTATAAATCATACGCGAACGCTATATATACATGCATCTCTTCAGTTATCTTTATCATTAAAATATTTGATTCGATTAGCTATTTTTCGATACGAAAGATAGCCCATTCTTAAAGTGCGATTTCATGTATACTTACAAAAATAGCCTATGTCATAATAAACTAATAATATATGTGCTGATATATTACTAGAGCGGCGACGAAAGTGGCAATACCATAGGCGGTACGGTAGAACGGGCAATTGGTGCGCAGTGAATGAGATCATTCACATCAAATACAATACGGTTCACGGTTAGTGTTTATAATAACTTCACACAAACATGTCGCGAAAGTCTGTGCCGTTTGCTACGTCGGTTAGAAAATACATAGCAGAATTTCTCGATTTAAAGTATGATGGATGTGCAGTATTGTGTTTGGTTTGTAATAAGCGACTTATAATACGGAAGAAAGACAATTGTAAAAAACATGTGAACAGTGCAATACATAAACTGAACAAAAGAAATGAAATACCTTATGCAACATTCCTTTATGATTTTTTATTTATGTTGACTGCATGTAATTTGCCGCTTCGTTTAATCAGCAAACGCCCTTTTCAAGTGTTTGGAATAAATATCTGCCAAATTATAGATTACCTGCAAGAAGAACTTTACAGAAACATTTGCCGCGTTTAAGAGAGAGGCTTGAAAATATAGCAAGAAGAGAATTACATAATAAAAATGTGTGGATTACTGTAGATCAGACTACTGATTTAAAAAAAATTAGTATAATAAACGTAATCGTACATATTTTATCAGCCAACACATTTTCACATTAAACGTATACAAGCATGTACTGCGGCAAATATTCGGCAAATAATAATGAACACCTTAAAGAAATTTCACATTCATAGTACTCAAGTCTGCATGCTTGTAACAGATGGTGCTGCTACTAAAAGTAACGTTTCCTAAATTAATACACATAACTTGTGTACTCCATGCTCTTCATTTAGTTGCTGAAAATGTTAGAAGTAGTTATAAAAACGTTGATCATTTGATTGGATCCACCAAACAAGTGTTTCTTAAATCCCCTAAACGACTTAAAGAATTTCATAAAACTTGTCCAGATATTTCGGAACCACCGGAACCCACTCTTATACGATGGGGCACGTGGCTAAATACAGCTTTTTGTTACCATAAGAATTTTCACAAAGTTAAATCCGTTATATCAAAATTTAGGCCAACCGAATCCCAAGCAATCAGAGACAGTCAACATCAATTTGAAAATCCCCAAATTCTGGAAGATCTGCATACAATATATAACAATTACCATCCATTAGTAGAAGCAATTACAAAACTTCAAAACGAAAACGATTCGCTGCCCTTAGACGCATCACTATGCATAGTGCAAAATGTGACCGCTCATTTGCATAGTTTAACTGACGCTGCTGGTGTACGAGCTCATCAAAAATTATTAAGTGTTTTAAAAAAAAATCCGGACTTGCATGTTTTACGAACATATTTATGACAAACGTGCAATTAGTGAGCCCTGGAATGATTTTGAACAACAGCTTCTTTCTGCCAAAATTACATCAATAGACGCCGAACGATCTTTTTCTCTATACAAAAACATTTTCTCGTCGCGAAGGACGTCATTTACAGAAGCAACCGTAGAGACGTATGCAATGATGCAGATGTACAGTTACTTCCACAACACATTACCAGGGTTATGAAATTACATATTACTAGGTAAGCACTAATTGTGTAAGAATAAGTCTAGACACGGCACTGCTACGGACACTTTCGCCGCAGTTTATAATTTACACTTAAACACCAACCGTGAACCGTATTGTATTTGATGTGAATGATCTCATTCACTGCGCACCAATTGCCCGTTCTACCGTACCGCCTATTGTATTGCCACTTTCGTCGCCGCTCTATATATTACTGTTACACTTTTGAGTTTATTAGCCTTAGGAACTATCTTCATGGTCATTACTGTGTTCAGAAGCAATTATTTTAGGATAATATATATATGAAAATTAGTATTTTCTGTTATGCCATCGTTGATAATGGTCACAGAAATTAATTAAAAATTCTGCGCTGGAGCAGGACTCGAACCTGTATCTGCCGTTTGTTAGCCGGTTTCCTTACCAATTAGGCCACTTCTCAGTACACTTTCGACTCTTTTAATACGTCATAAATCACATTATGGAAACAGATCTAACATATATAAAGGGTTTTGCAATAAGAACTTGACAAATTTTTTTTTTTCAAAATAAAATGCAGACCATTTGAGATATTTCAAAAACTTTATTATCGGGTTGAAGTACAATCAAAACATTTACTAATGGAACTCGACTTCGTTCATATGGCCACCGCAGGCACGTTTGCAGCGGTCGATTCGTTGGACCCAATTTTCGATGACTCGGCCACACAATTCGGCCGAAACGGCTGCTATTTCGCGTTCAATGTTGGCTCTGAGCTCTTCCAACGTTGTCGACTTGTTGGCATAGATCAATGACTTGACGTAGCCCCAAAGAAAAAAGTCTAGACGCGTTAAATCGCACGAACGAGGCGGCCAATCGATTGGTCCATTTCTTGAGATAACGCGCTCATCAAACTTACTCTTCGATAAATCGATTGTAACGTGTGCTGTGTGGCTTGTGGCACCGTCCTGCTGAAACCACATGTTGTCCAAGTCCATATCTTCCAATTCGGACCAAAAATAATCGGTATACATGGCGCGATAACGATTACCATTCGCAGTAACGTGACGATCATTATCGTCGACGAAAAAGTATGGCCCTATGACGTCGCCGGCATGCAAACCGCACCAAACAGTTATTTTTTGTGGATGAAGTGGTGTTTCATGAAGCACATGTAGATTTTCACCCGACCAACAACGCATATTTTGCTTATTGACGAACCCATTGAGTCAAAAATGAGCTTCGTCACTGAAAATGATTTTACGATGAAATTGATCATCTTGGCGCATCTTTTCCAGAGCCCAATCGGAGAACGTACGTCGCTTCAAATGGTCCATCGGCTTCAATTCTTGAGTCAGCTTGATCTTGTATGGGTGTAAACCAAGATCCTTACGTAAAATTCGCCATAAAGTGATCTGGGCGATGCCCAACTCTTGAGAACGCCGTGGAATTGACTGATTTGGATCATTTGCTACGGACGTTTCAACGGCAGCGATATTTTTGACACTTCGACCAACCCGTTGTCTCACTAGCACGGCAACATCACACAACGAATATGTAGACTCAAATTTTTGCACTAAGCTTGTTACTGCCTGTCTACTAGGGCGAGAATTACGACCGAAAATCGGAGTTAATGCTCTTAAAGTAGCGGTCACCGACTCCGAATTTCTGTAGTAAATTTTTATAATTTGCAGACGTTGTTCGTTCGTGTACTTTACCATGATAAAAATATTAAGTTTACTGAATAAATTGACAGTGACAGTTCGCTGATTAGTGAAAGGGTGCGTTCACAAATTGAATTAAAAGTTGTCAAGTCCCTATTGGAAAACCCTTTATATGAAAATTAGTATTTTCTGTTATGCCATTGTTGATAATGGTCACAGAAATTAATTAGAAATTCTGCGCTGGAGCAGGACTCGAACCTGTATCTGCCGTTTGTTAGTCGGTTGCCTTACTAATTAGACCACTTCTCAGTACAGTTTCGACTCTTCTAGTACGCCATAAATCACATTATGGAAACAGATCTAATAGTTATAACGCGCAGTCAGCTTTTGATGCTAATAATTATATATAAATGTATAATTAGACTTTAGTATATGTTTGAAACTGTTTTGCATTGACCTTTGCACCAATATCAATGTTAGTAAATCGCTACTTTACAAAATAATTTTTGCAATATCATTATTTAAAAGAATTTATGATAACTTCGAATGCTCTATTACTTAATCTTTTTATTATGAATCATTACAGAAATATTACATAATATTTTTTAAATTGTGTTAGTCTCAATCCAGTTAATAAATGCAGAGACTTTAACAAAAACATCAGGTATGCCACTGGCACAGGCACGAGCTGCCCAAGCAACTACACCAATCTGTCTACCATTAGCAACCAATGGTCCTCCAGAATCTCTACTGCATGTACCTTCTCCACTTTGTGTCAGGGTGCAAATTTCCAACTCAGAAGTGAAGAATGATCCCCAGAACGCAGAACATTGTTGTGTCGTCAGCGTTCTCGTAACAAGGAATTGCAATATATCGGGGATCACGCTGCCCACACCAAGTAAGCCCCAACCAGAGGCGACGCAATCAACTACACCAACATCTTCAGTTTCCAACACAATGGGCTGTATATCATCGGAAAATTCAAGATCCTCTTGTAATTTTAATATGGCTATATCGTTGCTCATCGAGTCGGCGCTATAGTTAGGATGGGGTATAATTTGAGAGATTCCACGTGAAACACCGTTTCCGCTAAGAGAGACGTTTCCAGCGAATACGAACAAATCAGATTGAGGTATGCTATGAGAAAAAGAAAAATAATTAATATTTACTTGAGGCTGTAAAAAAATAAGAAAACTATACTTCCATCTCGTGAACAGAAATTAAAACTATCCAAGAATTGGAAGTACGGTGATAGGGAGTTACATATAGTCGACAAAGAGGGACTACCTGATAAGCTCTGAGTTGGCGAAGCGTATAGTAGATAGCACTTTGTTGACTGCAGTTTTTCGTTAATTGCAATTGTACATACTTTTCGGTTTGTTGAATATACGAGGATAGTTTAACAAGTAGTGAGAATGACACATAGGTGGCGCTCTAATTAGTAAAACAAATGCACTGCAATTTAGGTTGCCTATTTATATGTTTACATTCCGATATTTAGATAAATCGTTTGATTAGCTTATTTTTGACAGCTGATTGAAAAAGAAGCAACACGTCGTTTTGTTAAAATGGAAAAAGCAGGGTATCGTGCGGTGATTAAGTACTTCGCATTTTAGAGATGGTATAAAATTATTGGAGGATCATTGGAGTAAATGTATTGAAGTTGAGGGAGATTACATTGAATAAAAAAACTAATTTAATTTAAAAATTCACATTGTTTCATTTTTGCTTTCAAAACTTTTCTACCAACCTGTATAACTTTTTTTTAAAAAATTTCCTACATTCGGGTTAGCCTCGAACTCTTGCTTACCGGGCATCTGTCTTACCCTTCGACCACAAAGAACGGTGAGCAAGAAATTTATTCAAAAGCCTCTCCGTTATATATAGGATGGACAAAAAAGCGACAGATACTTCAATTTCAATATCACATGGTAAAAGTTCATAATTATATGCAATGAAAGCAAATTTGTTAAACTTGAAGAATATATAAGAAAAAGGAAGGTTGAAAAATACACATTAGAAAAACCAACTAGAAAATTTACAACCCATTCTAAGAGAGAATAGCTACACGAGTTGATAGAAGGTTGTATTGGGTAGAACAACAATTAACGAAGTCACAAAATGAGTAGCGTAAAAAGTCAGATGTGAAAACGGAAGTGAAAACGGAAGTGGATGAAAACAGATAATTGTAGAAGATTTAGAAAAAAGTAAATCTACAGATGAGAACTACGAAATACTATTAAATATTATCGGCCTGATGTTAATTACAATTTTACAAAATAAATCGAATTCGTTAATAATAAAACATCTCAATTCATATCCCTACTGCTTATTGCTTAAAAAGAATTTCATTAAATTAAAATTCTTTTTGAGTTAGAAGTATAAAGGGAAGTGAATATAAACAGGCTATTCTAGAAGACTCAGAATGATGAGAACTACGAAACAGTATTTCAAAGTTGTGAACCAAATTTAAATTCTTTTTAATCACTATTTAAAATAAATTTAATTAAGATTAATTTTAAGCAAAATATTATTTACATAATATACACAAACTCACCCTATTACGCAGTGTGCAGCTGTTAGAATTGAATTAGAATTTATTATAGAACCGCCGCAGATATGTCCAACGGAAGCTTTTATAGAAATCTGATACGGAAATTGACTTCTTGCAGCATCGCTACCACCTACTATACGATTGCCTGTATTCCAGTCGAACTTCTCGGAGCCTAAATGCAAAAAGATCATTTGAAAAACATTTTCTTAACGTCCCAAAAAATTAATTTACTACTTACCAGAACTGAGTGACATCAGAGCCGAAATTGCTAAAATCGTTAGTTTAGCCATGTTGAGTAATCTGATGTTAATCGTCCGTTGTTTTGGATATCTATGAATCTAATCATCCTAATACCCTATATATACTTCTATCTCATTATTTGTCAATGTGTAAACTATCATTTCGATTAGATTTTTTCTAGTTGTCAAAGATAATTGTGCAGTTCGAGTGCAATTTTGTTAGTAAACGGGCGACAAAAAAGTCCCCAATTACTTCAAATATTAATCAATTTAAGGACTTGACAGAAAAAAATTATAAAATTGTGGCATTTACGTAAATCGGGACAATTGTTATCTGCTTCTGGGTTTCCGGGCTGGAAGCGCGTCACTAGTATATCTGCCGACGTTTCGTACCCAATTGTATGGGACATCTTCAGGGCTGAACTACAGCACTGAAACTGTTTCAAATGATAAGGAACCCAAGTTCCCTGTTTTTGAATCATTCCCAACGCATGCAATCGCTGGGAAATGGCTTGGTGGGTAACTCCTAATGCTGAAACAAGCTCTTTTTGCGTTTGGCACGGATCCTCATCGAGCAAACGATCGTCAACGTCGAAATCACCATCTTTGAAGCGAACTAATCACGGCACGGTGTTTCACTTAGAGCAGCATCTCCGTATACTTTTTGGAGTTCTCGATGCGCTTCAAGCGCCGTTTTCTTCGAATGAAAGAAGAAAAGCAACACTTCCCGCAAATGACGATTATTTGTCACAAAATCAGACATTTTCACACAACCAAAAGTATATGACGCAAAAACAAAATCACTGATGTGTCAAAGCGGTTTCTTTACCATATATCTAAGCTTGGTTTATGTTCACGTTTTGGTTATGTCACAATCGACCAGCACTTACTAGTGGAGCCATCTCTTGAAAAACAGCGAGAAGTTAGTTGCGCACCTAATATTTATTTTATTTGGTAATTAAAAATCAATACAAGTTTAAGATTAGAGCTTGTTTATATTATAAATGTTCTAAATATACATATATATATATATATATATATATATATATATATATATATATATATATATATATATATATATATATATATATATATATATATATATATATACATATATATATACATATATATATATAAATGAGTGGAACACGGAACAACTGCCTCCAGAGTTGGTTCGAGCGCATGCAAAAACTGTTTTATTACAGTTTCATATGCAAAACACGTATGATAAATAATATTTATTGAATGTAAAGCATATTATATTGCCAAGAATCAGTCCCATCTTGTTAAAGGATATTAAATCGGTATAACCCAGCTAAATAACACTAAACTTTTGGGTGAAACAACTGACCGAATGTGTAACTGAAAGGACCGTATAGAGATTTTATTTAAGAAATTTAGTCCTATGTGTTTTGTTTTACGTAGATTAAGAGGTTGGTAAAAACTTTTTAGGTTGCTACGTTCAAGTATAAATACTTTTTTTATAGCTATGTTTGTCGTTTTATTTGATTTATTATGTAAATATTTAACGAGCTATAAATTTATAAATTACTTTTTCCTGTGTCTTATAGTTTTTCTCCATCTGATTGTCTCATCTTCTCTGGTAACGCCTTCCTTAGCAGAAACAGCGTTTTGTGATAAGTAATTCAAATTGTAACCCATTAAAATTACTTTATGGGTAGCGATATAGCCGTAATGGAATTACGAAAGAAGGAATAACGATGGTTTAGATTTAAACAAAGAACGAAGATAATTCTAAATTTTCGTAATTTATTCTATCATAGCACATTTTAAAACTATTGAAATAATCTTTTAATTTATATTTTCTTCGATCCAATCGATATAGGCGGACACTTTAGTAAAAACATCCGGAAGTCCACCGGCACAAGGTACTCCAGCCCAAGCAACTACCCCAATTTGTCTGCCATTAGCAGCTAGCGGTCCTCCAGAATCTCCAGTGCACACGCCCTGTCCACGTCGTGTCAAGGTACAAACTTCTCTGTCAACCGTAAAGATTGTGGACCAAAATCCCAAACACTGTTGTGCACTGAGAGTTATGACATCAACGTATTGCAATATATCAGGAGTTACACCGCCAGAGCCAAGTACACCCCAACCGGATACGACACACTCAACTACGTCGACATCTTCAGTTTCTAGTGGTATAGGTTGGATGTTCGCGGAAAATTGAAGTTCACTTTCCAATTCCAAAACTGCAATATCATCATGAAATGTGGCGGTTGTATAATCTGGATGGAGAATAATTCGAGATATTTGTCGTGAAACACCATTTCCGCTAAGGGATATTTCTCCAGCGCAAACGAACCAGTCCCTTGCAGAGGAGCTACAAAAAAGAGTGAAATAAATTAATCGTTATGATATCTATAATATATATGTAACAATGAAGATAAAACAACTTTTTCAAAATTCAAATACGAGAGTGTTCCCAAAAGTACCCGGCAGGACCTAGAGATGGCGGTGGCTGCTTGAAAAATATCACTGTACACAATCTATTAAGCATATGTTTCAAGTTTGAAGACGCCACGTGGTTTAGTGTTTGTTTGGCAGCCATCAATAGTGAACGTTTTCAGTGAATTTGTAAAAATGGAGAAAATTGGTCATCGTTACATGATACAATACTTTTATTTGAAAGGCCTCAGCCCAATTGAGATAAAAGCTGAACTGGATTCTACTCTGGGTGAACCTACTCCTTCGTTTACAACAGTGAAATATTGAGTAGCAGAGTTTCAACGAGGCCGTACGAGCTGTTAAGACGAGCATCGTAGTGGTCGACCAAATGAGGTGACGACTCCAGAAATGGTGAAGAAAATCCACAAAGTGGTACTGGATGATTGTCGACTGAAAGTGCGCGATCTAGCAGACATAGTAGGCATTTCAAAAAGTGTGGTACATCGCATATTATCTGAAAATTTGGACATGAGAAAGCTCTGTGCAAGATGAGTGCCGCGTTTGCTCACACTCGAGCAAAAACAGTGTCGTGAAGATGTTTGAATTGAGTGTCGAGCGAAGTTTCACAGCAACAAAGCAGAATTTTTGCGCCGTTTCATAACCATGGATGAAACACTTCACACCCGAGACAAAAAAACAATAAAAAAATGGACTCAAAAGGGAGATTCGGCTCCAAAGAAGGCGAAGACCGTTTCAACAGTAGGTAACACCATGGTATCGGTTTTTTGCGATGCGCGTGGAATAATTCTCATTGACTATCTTGAAAAACGAAAAACTATCAACGGCGAGTATTCTGCGAACTTATTGCAACGTTTGAGCGATGAAGTCAAGCAAAAACGACCGCATTTGACTAAGAAGAAAGTGTTGTTTCATCAAGACAATGCACCAGCTCACAAATCCGTTATTGCAAAGACTAAAATTAATGAATTAAAGTTTGAATTGCTACCTCATGCACCCTATTCACCAGATCTAGCTCCCTCGGATTATTTTCTGTTCCCAAACTTGAAAAAATGGCTCAGCGCTCATTGATTTTCCAACGATGAAGATTTGATGTCGGCAGTTAATGGCTATTTTGAGGAGCAAGACAGTTCTTATTATAAAAAGGGTATCGAACTTATTGAACATCGCGGGGAAAAGTGTATAGAGCTGAAAGGAGATTATGTTGAAAAAATAAAAATATTTCTTTCCAAAATATTTGTATTTTCTTTGTTGTGTCGGGTACTTCTAGGACTACCCTCGCACATACATACAAAGTACAAACACAACTACAAGAACTTACTTTATTACACAATGAGCTGCTGTTAGAATCCATTTAGAATTAACAATGGATCCACCACAGTTATGGTTTCCATTTGAGGTTCTTCTTATAGAAACCTGGTATGGAAATTGACCTTGGGATGCATCGCTGCCTCCAACAATGCGAATATCTGCATTTGATCCTATTTTTGGGTTAACAGCGAAACCTAATTTCAATAAATTTCTATAGCCTCAGAATATTGAAAAATTACAATTTCATGACTTACCAAAAACTGATGATATCAAAGCAATAGTTCCTAAGAATATTAAATTGGACATTGCAGGATACTGTTAATATTTTACCTGTTTCTAGTTTTATAAATACAATCACTATCCTAGAGCATTATATATGTATATATATATATATATATATATATATATATATATATATATATATATAAGCATACCCCACTATTCGTGAATTTAAAAACTTCATTTAGATAATCTCTCTTAGATATGAAGGTAAAGTACACTTCAAGTATGATCTTATAGGAGATTAGTAAAAAAATCCTGTTAGTTTGAATATTCATCAAATTAAAGTTTTGAACAAGGAACCGTTCGAATTAATGGATTTTCTTTTTTATCTCTGATAGGATTACACTTCAACGGCACGTTATCTTCATTGTGAAAGAAGGATTATGCGAACAAAATAGACCTTGGTAGGTCTTTAAGTAACGGATAATGTATCTAGAAAGAAAAACAGATCAATATACAGGATTAACTTCATTTCGAAATAACTAAATTATAGACCTGGATTTATTTTGATATTAGGAGCACCATTTCGAGGTGGTTTCGTCTATTGGATGCCTTTAAAAAATAAGACTATTCTGCTGCTTTCATATGCTCTGAAGAATTAAATACTGTCTTCATTTAATAATCTTGGTTTAATTTAATACCTCATGTTGATATATTCATAAAAATATAGTCAACGAATGGGATTCGAATAAACAAATATTGGGTTGGCAACTAAGTACTTTCGGTTTTTACTGATAGAGAGCGTTGCTTCATTTTTAGTATAACGTATGTCAGTTCTGTACTTTACCGTTTGTCGCGTGATACTAGTCACATTGACGTAACTTCAGAAGCAAGTAGTGCGTGATTTTTATTAAAGCTATTAGTTGTGGGTTAATTTTAAATGGGGTGCAGAAACGAACATTTTCGACAAATTTTACTATTTTATTTCCGTAAAGGAAAGAAAGCTGCTGCGACTCACAAAAAGATATGCCAAGTTTATGGTGCTAATTGCTCAACAGAGCGCACGTGTCAGAATTGGTATAAAAAATTCCGTTCTGGAGATTTTTCCCTCAAAGATGAGCAACGTTCTGGTCGGCCTACTGAAGTTGATGATGATCAAATCAAAGTCATAATTGAAGAGGATCGTTATATAACTGTTCGAGAGGTTGCGGAGAGGCTACATGTATCGCACACAACAATTGAAAAACATTTAAAATGTCTTGGGCTAGTTAAGAAGCTTGATATTTGGGTACCTCACGAATTGAAAGAAATTCATTTAACGCAAAGAATCAACTTTTGCGATATGCATCTTAGATGAAATGAAACCGACCCTTTCTTAAAAAGAATCATCACTGGTGATGAAAAATGGGTCCTGTACAGTAACATAGTTCGAAAACGATCATGGAGCAAACACGATAAACCAGCTCAAACCACATCGAAAGTTGAATTGCATCCAAAAAAGATCATGCTGTCAGTTTGGTGGGATTACAAAGGTGTTGTGTTTTTTGAGCTGCTTCCAAGGAACCAAACGATCAATTCTGATGTTTACTGTCAACAATTAATAAAACTGGATGAAGCAATCAAAGAAAAACGGCCAGAAGTGTCAAATCGGAAAGGTGTAGTTTTCCACCAAGATAATGCAAGGCCTCACACATCTTTGGCAACTCGTGGGAAACTATTGGAGCTTGGCTGGGAAGTGATGCCACATCTACCATACAGCCCTGATTTAGCACCATCTGATTACCATTTATTTCGAAATTTGCAGAATTCTTTAAATGGTAACACTTTCACAAATGACGATGACCTTCACTCGCACCTGGTTCAGTTTTTTGCTGATAAGGACCAGAAATTTTATGAGCGCGGAATCATGCAGCTGAAAGAAAGATGGCAAAAGGTCATTGAGCAAAATGGAAAATATATAATTGATTAAAAACTATTCTTTGTTTAAGAAAAAGTGTTTTATTTTATACTACAAAACCGAAAGTACTTAGTTGCCAACCCAATAGAACAGAATGAAAAGTTTATTATTAATTATTAAAATTAAATTTTAAATAAATAAGTTACAAGACATAAATTCTATTTTTCAACTTACTTTTTAGAACTAGAAGGAGAATAATATCCTTCGTATACTTTAAATGCAAGGATGTACATACTTTTTTTACTGCATATTTGAATTCTGTAAGATATTCTAGTAAGATCAATGAATTTTTTTGAAAATATTTGGTGTTTAACATCATCATTATTAGTAGTATTTGCTGTAATTATTTTGGTATCAGAAATGGTGATACTTACAGGATAAGTCAGCTCTCAACCTTTACTTTGATGCCTTTATTTTTGATAAATCTTATGCTAGAATGTTTATAAAGTAGTTTGGAGTAGAGGCAATTTAAAACGCCAAAACATTTTTTTCAAATGCCACATTTCTTATTTATATTAGAATTCAAAATTTACTTTCACATCAGCATGTAATAGTATTTCCTATGCCTATCTTCAATTCTTCTCATATTATAAGCCTTTTGTTGATTTTGGCAGAACGAGACACAAATTGCAATGATTGTTGAAGCTATGGAAATGGAATGTAGTGTTAAATTACAATAGAACTTTTACAGCAGAGAATGTAACAAGACTATTAACAACAGTTGGCATGTGGTAAATGAGGGAAATTTTTAGCTACAAACAATGAACAAGCAAAAGATTATATCGAATTCAATCGAACATTATACGATTCAGTAGCGGGAAACTTAGTACATGTGATGAAGTAAAAGAACAAGCTAAAGCTTCAACAAACGAGTTTGCATTCCAAATTTTCAAATAATCTAGAGAGTAGAACAAAATGTTCGATATGACTTCCGTCTCACTTTAAACACCTTAAAATTTTTGAATGAATTCTTGTGTAAACGTCTTTCATTGCCTCTAAGATGAAGTTCTTGTATAGTTCAGAATGAAATTTCCTTCACTTCATAATGGATAAATTTAAATCATACTCTAACGGTCTCGTTGAACCACAAGGACCCTTTAGTTCCCTTTCACAGTACTATATGTAGATTTATCAAGATGTGGTGAAACTCGTGTTTGTGTTGTTTAGAATGCTTAAGGACGATATTCTTCTCTTCTTCTCAAATTAATAGCGCAGGAAAAGGCTCTGCGCTGTCAATTTGTTTCAAATTTTCTATCATTCTCTATTTCACCTTTTTAAGGTCAAACCAAAATGCCTCCTTTTAGTTTTCCTTCTGCTATTTTCGGGAACTTTCTTCGAAGGTATTTAGAATAGTTACCTTCTAGATTCGGTACCTTAACAAAGTTATTCATCAGTCTTAGTTTAACGTACAGAGGTGGTATTATGACCATGACTTGTTCCATTAAAGATTGAAGTCAAACAAGATTTTTTCCAGCTATAATGTTCTATTCTAATAGCCACTTCTGCTTATTATATTTTTCCAAGTCACTACTGCCAAAGACATAAAAAGTAATAATATTTACTGTAACCTGATTGCATGCCCAAAATACTCGTAATTTCAATACCATTAAAATCCGCACAAATATTCCGAGAAGTCTTCTTTGTGTCTATAAAGAATTAAATTTAAATCTGAATATAATTAATGATGTCCTTTCATTATCAAAGACTCACTGAACTCAACTCCACGGTTCTATACCATGCTATATTAATTAAAATTGCATCCTTGCATATCATGTGCCTGCCTACCACTTCTGTAAGCAACATTGCAGCTGACCAAATTGGACAACAATGTGAACTTGTCGCCTTTTGAGTAAACGAATGACAACACGTCTGAGCAAGACTCTATCTGCATTTTCTGATATCAGAGCTAAACCACTACTAACGTAGTTGTAACCTGTTGACCAGTGCCTTATGAGCCATCCCTCAGAAAATATTTTTCTTAATTTCATATAATAATTCAAGGTGGCTGGTAGTTTACCCTACTATAACTACAATTACATAGCATTTTTAGGAGATATGGTTCGCTTAAAATAGCTGTACCAGATAACGCAAAAAGTTTTACTAGTTGCGAATTTAAACAATGCATCTAAAGAAGGGGAATTCAACATATAACTAGTGCACTATTTATTCGACAATCTGTTAACAAAGATAGGATTCGTGAATAGCAGTTTCGTATTTTGCAAGTTAAGAACAACTGTTTCAAAGATTACGAGAGCTAAGTCGTTTTCTTTTGATGAAGAATTCAATTTTTTGCAAAAATTAAGTTTTGAAAAAATGACGGTTAGTTATTATACAGTAATAAATAATCATATGCTAACATTTTCGACGGTCACAAAAGTAATTTTTATGTCATAGTTTATTTATTCTTTTATTTTAATTCTAAGAGAATAAAAAGCTGAAAAAAGGCTTTTAAATTGTTGAAAGTGTATACGAATTAACTCTAAAGTTTGTATAATTTTACTATAAAAAGAAGTACGTGTTTTTATTAGGTTTTAATATGTCAAATTCAAAGTCTACACGTCAATAATACTAGTAATTCGCAACTTTAAATAATCTCTTTAGCAATTTAATTAATTGAAAAGGTTTCTGATTACTTTGAATGGTGTGTTACTACATTATTTTATTACAAATCATTAAATAAATATTACATTTCAATATGACATAATATTTTTTAATTTATACTATTCTCAATCCAGCTAATAAAGGCAGAGACTTTAGCATAAACATCAGGTCTACCACCGGCGCAAGGAGAACCTCCCCAAGCGACTACACCAATTTGTCTACCATTAGCAACCAATGGCCCTCCAGAATCACCAGTGCACACACCCTCTCCGCTTTGTGTCAGTGTGCAAACTTCTAAGTTGGCGTTAAAGAACGAGCTCCAGAATCCTTGACATTGTTGCGCTGTCAGTGTCCTCAAACCAATGAATTGCATTAGGTCTGGGATTACGCTGCCCGTAGCAAGTAAGCCCCAACCAGAGACGACGCAATCAACTGCACCAACATCTTCTGTTTCCAATACTATGGGCTGTATATTGTCGGAAAATTCAAGTTCCGCCTGTAATTCCATGACGGCTATATCGTTATCGAACGAGGCGAAGCTATAATCAGGATGGAGTATCATTTGAGCGATTTGTCGCGAAACGCCGTTTCCACTAAGGGAGACGCTACCAGCAAATATGAACCAATCAGATGGAGAGGAGCTGTGAGAAAAAAATAATTTACTTAAGGCGTTAAAAAGTCAAAATGGGAAAACCATACTTCCATCTCGTGAACATAAATTAAAACTATCCAAGAAATGAAAGTACGGTGAAAAGGAGTTACATACAGGCGACAAAGTGAGTCTCCTTGATGAGCTCTGAGTTAGCAAAGCGCATATTAGACACCGCTTTGTTGACTGTAACTTTTCATTAACTGCAATTGTATACAATTATCAGTTAGGTGAATATATAATAGATTGAATGATTTTATATATAACAGATTTTTGCGGAATCCGTCTGTCAATTGATATGTCATTCTCCATACAGCCACAACCTTGCATCATGAGATTTTGGATTGATTTCCTTACGTAGAAGAACGTTCCAAAAAATCGACACTTTGCCAAAAACGCATAAGATTCTCCTGCTATATGCCAAGAAACGCGAAAACTTATTGATACTTATTTATTCTGTAGTATATATACAAAGTCATAAAACTTTCTAACAATAAAATTTTTTTAGGCTCTTATAAAAAAATAAATAAATTATAGGGATATTATTACACACTGGAAGTTTTTGTGTTCATTCTATGATTCTATATTAATGGTGTTTCAAATTGCGCGGTTTTTTCTAAGAATAAATAAAATATAGATGGCGCACTGAATTTGTCTGAGTATGTAGGCATTTAAAAAGTGTGCTGTATGACATTTATAAAAATGGCTTCGTACACGGTACGACAACGCGTTCAAACTGTTGAATTATTTGATAAAAGTCAGCGTTCTGCGATAAGATTTTTTAGAAAATTACGTGAACATTATGGTTTACATAATCATCCATCTGAAAGCACTATTGGTCCAATTATTAAAAAATTTCGAGAGACTGGTTCCGTGGAAGATCAAAAAAGTGAAAAATATAATCGTATTGGTCGTTCACAGGAAAATATAGGTTTGGTTCGTGAAAGTGTTGCTGAAGATCCTGAAATGTCCATTAGACGACATTCACGACAACTTGAACTTAGTGGATCAAAAACATGGCGTATTTTATATAAGGATTTAGCTCTGAAGGCATATAATGTTCAAATAACACAGGAACTGAAGCCATTAGATCATTTAAAACGTCGTTCATTTATCAATTTCATCAATGAACAACCAGCTGATTTTTCTCAAAAAATAATGTTTTTCGATGAGGCACATTTTGAACCTGGTGGCTATGTTAATAAACAAAATTGCCGTATCTGGGGTGAGGACAATCCACGAATTATTCATGAGAAACCTATGCATCCTAAACGAGTTTGGTGTGCACTATAGTCAGGTAGTGTAGTTGGTCCTTACTTCTTTGAAAATGCTGCTGGTGAAGCTGTAACTGTCAATGATGATCGATATCGTCTGATGATAACCGAATATTCTGTGGCCTGAATTAATGAATATTGATCTAGAGGATATGTGGTTTCAACAAGATGGCGCTACACCTCACTTTGTACACGAATCAATTGATTTATTGTGAGAAAAATTTCCTGGACATGTAATCTCAAGAAACGGTGATGTTAATTGGCCACCAAGATCATGTGATTTGACACCGTTAGACTATTTTCTTTGGGGTTATGTGAAAAGTCGGGTTTATGAAAACAATCCACAATCAATTCTTGCTTTGAAAGATGAAATTATTCGTGTTATTGGTGAGATAGAGCCTCAATTTTGTCAAAATGTCATTGAAAATTTTAACAAAAGAGTGGACGTCTGTGGAACTGCAAGAGGAGGCCATTTGGCAGATATTATTTCTCGCATATAAATGTCATAACTGATACTTCAAATACCAATAAAAAGTTTTTGAAAGTGAATGCAAATTATGTGTTTTATTTATTCTTTAAAAAAACCGCGAAATTTGAAACACTCTTTACATAGGACAGAACCAATAAATGAAAATAAGTTTCCATGTCTTGGACGATAGCAGTACAAGATTTATTTTACTCTAATAATTAACTTTGCTATACGTGGATATTCTGAAACGTTTTATACTTAAGAAAAATGCCGAGAATTTCATAGTGGAATCTCTGACTATATGGAGATAGTTACATTATAAAACCCCTCAAAAAATATTACTTAAATAATTTCTTTTAATCATTTTTGATATAATTCTCTTAAAGTTCGTATTAAGTGTCCCTCGAGAGAGTTATCCTTCAGTGTTTCATTTTGCAGTAATGTTTTTTAGTTTGAAATAGGTACTATTTGTGAAACAATTCCATGATCTTTGAGATATTTTTAAAACATCACCCCCTATCTACTTCAAACCTCCAAACTATATTCTCATTTCGTCAGACGCAATTAAAGAAATACATTTGCTTCGTAAAAGAGCATAATTAACAAAAGGAAATTTTTAAAATCGAAAAGGAATTACGGGAAAAAAGAAGGCTGAAAAAATATGCGTCAGAAAAACTAACTAGAAAATTTAGAACCTCTTCTAGAAGAGAATTGCTACAGGAGTTGTTAAAAGGAGGTTGTTCTTGGTACAACAGGTAACAAAGCAATGAAATAAATAGCACAGAACGAGTTAGAGGTAAAAACGAAAAAGGATGAAAACAGACTATTGTAGAAGATTTAGAAAAAAAAAACTAAAGCTTCGGATAAAAACTACGAAATAGTATTTCAAAGTCGTGAACCAAAATAAAATGTAAGGCAATTAAATATGATTGGCCTGGTATTAATTATAATTTTGTAAAATGAATTGAATCTCTTAACAATAAAACATCTAAATTTAAATCCTTATTGTTTATTGTTTAAAATTAATTTCATTAAGCCTAGTTCTAAGCAAAATAGAATTTATATTTATATACAAACTCACCCCATCAGGCAGTGCGCAGCTGTTAGAATCCACCTAGAATTTATTATGGAACCGCCACAGTTGTGATTTCCATTGGAAGTTCTTCTTATAGAAACCTGATATGGGAATTGACCTTCTGCAGCATCGCTACCACCTACTATACGATTATCTGCGTTCCAGTCGAACTTAAGAACAGAGCCTAAATGCGAAAAGATCATTTGAAAAACATTTTCTTGAGGTTCCAAAAAATTTTCTACTTACCAGAACATAAAGCTATCAAAGTTGTAATTGCAAAAATCGCTAGTTTAACCATGTTGAATGCTCTGATGTTAATCGACCGTCGTTTTGGATTTTTATGAATTTAATCATCCTAATATCCTATATATGTATCTACTTCCATCTCGTTGTTTGCTTATGCGTAAACTGTCACTCCGATTAGATAATTTTTCCCGATATCAAAGATAGGGTACAGTTCAAGTGCAATTTTATTAATAAATCAATAAAAAAAGTCCCAATTACTTCAAATGCTAATCAATTTAAAGAATTGGCAGAATTAATACTACAAAATTATGGCATTTAAATCGACATAATACGTCTTCATGTCTAGATATGGTATCCCTTGCAAATGTTTATGATAAATACCTAGTCGTTAAATGATTATTCGAATATTTAAAAAAAGCAATTAAACCCAAATTTTTTATTAAGGTGTTGAAGGTATTTTCACTCAACATTTAAAATTGAATTCGTTCTAGTTGGACACCATATGTCCTGACACCAGGCCAAAAAGCAAATAGAGAAATATTTTTTAAACACTGGAAACAATACGTTGAAGAACAAGAACAGTAG